>JBAMJV010008669.1:0-30494 GCA_037951105.1 Echinarachnius parma
ATCTGTAGTAGGTGACATTGTGTTTTCAGACTTTATACATACCTGTATGAGTTTTATGGGCTTGTGGAGACTTTTATTATCCCTTATCAATCATATTGATGGATTTGCTGAGTAAATAAACTGTATATTTACATTGTTTATTTAATGAACAGTTACAATGAGTGAATGGCTAAAGTATATTCTCTTGAATTGTGCATTATGTGTCTCTAGTACAGATAACCTAAGCTAGAAACATGCTACACAGCCTGAAGTACAGTGCTAGCTAGATGAATTGCTGAAGTTGTATTTACTACATGTATGCTGTACATTATTTACATGCATGATGACTTCACATTTTCACAATATCTGAATCATATATGATTATTTATTCTCTGATGAAGATAACTAAACTGTTGTGTTATCTCTTTCTCTGAAAAACATACAAATTACCACAGATAAAAGCATGCAGTGATATGTATCACAGATAAGATAGTTGACAATCATATTCCTTGTATACATTACATGCATGTTATGAGTGACACATTATTGATGTTTTGTATAATCTTTGTTCTGTTTATTTATATTGATAACCAATTTATATCACTGTTATGCATGATTAAATGATATTTTGCAGTGTCACACTGACATAAATAAATTGTTTTTTTTCCTTCTCTTTCACAGATCAATGCCACCAATCTAATGATGAACTGAGTTCTGTATGGTGCATTAATGTGTGAAGTCCCTTGGATCATTGAGGTACCAGTTTATACCAGCTCCCTGCTCGGATAAGAATTAGACTTCTGGTACGTGCAGGGCCAGGCTTGATACAGGCCCAGGACCAGACCTAAATTGACTGATCGATATACAGTGCGTGGATGCAGCTAAGCCCCATGGTCTAATAGGTAAAGCAATAAATGCAAAACATGGTCATTCAACTTATTAAATATATTTATTAGCAAATGTTGTTATTGAATTCGCATCCGTGGCTTTCACACAATCTTTTACTTCACCTGAAAAGAAGAGGGAAAAAAAATAGGCATTTGTTAATAGAATCTATTTATTTGTCAATGAGCGCTCATCCAGATAACTGCATGAATGTAACATGTATGGATAAAGTTCACCCCTTTTCAATGTGTGTAGATGAATGCATGTCACTGTTCACTGTATTGACACATTAGTGTGATGGCTGCATATAATGTAGGTGCCAGGAGAGGAGATTTTGCTGATTAAACCATATGTACTAGCTTGTACATACACAACAAATAGCCGCTATACGTGACCTAGTGTAGCTGACAGGAAATGAAAATGATCAGTTGGAATTACCTTTTCCACATCACACCATTACATACATGTAGTGCGAAAAACATTGTATATAATTTCACTGCCGGGTACTGGATACATTCCATTTACAATTTCCTACATTTGTAGAACTATAGGAGGCACGATCACTCATAATGGCTCAAAGGATCACGAGCAGCCGCAAGATGCTTGTCGTCATGACGACGTACCTGGTCTTGGTCGCCATCTTGCAGCCTGCATCGGGAGACACGAGGAGAGGTGTTGCTGACCAGTTAGCGGATTACGCAGAGTTCGTCAAAATTTATGGACACAGTATGCAGCTGTCGGCCGAGCCGCCAGACACGGGACTGATTTCGGCAGCATGCTTGGCTGATCTGAATGGACTGATGTCAAACACATCTGAAGAGACTATTCAAAGTAAGTGTGGGGCTACTTTCCAATGCTAAAAATGAACTTTGTTGCCTTGTTGCCCTGTCAGGCAAGTAAGAACAAGAATTCTCACACTCTAGTGGCCTGAAACTGAATCTGGTGGCCCCAAACAAAGAAAAGCATTAACAATTCTGGTTTATTTAGTGCCCATTTATTTCTGGGCAGTGGGAATAATCGTTTTTGAATTTTGGTGGCCCAAGCTATTTTAGGGGAACCGTGCAAGTGGGACTGTGCTAATCTCGAGCACACACTTGATATTGGCTTACTGAATACATGCATGAGTACGAGTTTTACTATGATAAGCAAGTTGAGCAGTCTTATGCTCTTTGGCTAGGTCAATTTGACCAGTGCCTGACCATTGAAAAAGTTAATTCTGTGTATCCATTTCACAAATGACAACAGTATAATGACTAATTTATATTGTATCTTGTTTTATTTCCTTCCCCCAGTTCTGGATTCATTTGGCAAGCCTGCGTCAGGAATTCTTGCAGGAAGCCTGGCGTGACTTGGTCAATATGACCAGTGCCTGACCATTGAATGAGATCGCTGTTGATAACCTATTGATATTGTACGTATCTTGTTATTCTCATTCCTCAGTCCTGGATTCGTTTGGCAAGCCTGCATCAGGGATCCTCGCTGGAAACCTGGCGTGGCTTGGTCATTTCGACCAGTGCATGTCTATCCAGGAGTATCGTCACTGCCTGGTAGGACTAGCTGCCAACTTGACCGCAGTACTGGGCGCAAACGTGGTAAGAATATTTGTCTGTTTTAATTATAAGCTGCATGAAGTCTACTTTCGTGAGGCAAAATATGAAATTGACACCTTATTTCATATAGGGAGACTCACCAGAAATATATGATATGAATCAAAATTAGCAAATTTTGACCAGTGCATGGCTTTCGAAGATTATCGTCTGGGACTAGCTGCTAACTTGACCGAAGTTCCGGGCACCGACATGTTAAGAAATTAGTGGTCTAGTTTTTACATGGAATTATTATGTGCACCATATATTAGCTTTTGTGTATATCACTTTGTAAAGAAGATGAATATGCTCATAAAATGCTATTCTATTTTTATCCAAAAAAATGCAGGGTAGCTTGTAGGTGCTCTACTCATACACATGAAGTTCAAATTCTAGTTAATTTTTTGGGTTGAAATATGGAAATTTGTTTTTGTGACATCCCAAATATGGGAAATACAAAGTGTGATGAGTAGGATTGATGTAAGAAATTCTCTTAAATTCAAGTATTTTTCTTGTCTTTCGTTTCTCTTTCTTTGTTTTTAAGACGGCGATAACAATATTATACCATTGACTTTGATGTAAATCATCCACTGTAAATCATTCCATTATTTTGCAGGTACTGCCGATTCAGTGGGGAGTATATTTTGTCTCACAGACATGTGCTAAGGAAGATGTGCACAATTCTCTGAAATTCCTGCCATTTTTCTTATTTTGTTCTTTGTTGGGGGGCAAAACTGGGCGATAACAATATATGCCATTGACTTTGATGTAAATCATATACTGTTGTTGTTGTTTCAATATTATCCAGGTTCTACCCATACAGTGGGGAGTGTGTGTCCCAGAGACGTGTGATGGGGAGGATGTAAGAAACGCACTGGAATTACTACTTGGTGAGTCTTTAAAGATCCTGTCGGCCTTTTGCAAGACAAAATTTTAAAGTTGCAAGATTATTGTTCCATTTGAATCAAGTATGCATGAAGTAATGTGAATAGATATACTATTCACCTTCAAGGCTCAAAAACAGCAACTTGCCCGGGGCAAGTATGAATTGATGTCGGGCAGGTAAACTTTCATGAATAGTCTAGTTTACTTGCCCGATCGGGCAAATACCATTTCTGTTCAACTATTAAACAAGCAAAAAATTTGCATACAGATCAATTTTTCTTTTGTTTCACGTAAAATGTTGTTGTTTTTTTTTTTTTTTGGGGGGGGGGGGGGAAAGTAACCCTTCTGCTTGGCCATGTGGAAATTTATGACTTTACTCGCCTGAATGGGCAAGTAGAAAACAAAGTTAGTGTGTGGAGGCTATAATATATCTTATATAATTCATGAACAATGAATAGGACCATATATTTTCTCCTAGATATACATCCGTTTACCGGTTATAAAGTTGGATTTGGGTGCAACTCACATTTATGACTATTTGTCTATAGAATGATGTAGACACTCTTTAACACTTTGAGTGCCAGGGGTTTTAATGCTCTATGGCATTTGTGTGTATCGTGTATGTAACTCGCAAAAATGCGAGCTTGGCACTCAAGGTGTTAATAATTTCAAAGCATTTTGCACATTGCACCTCAGCTAAATAAAGTTTGTGATCTTTTCTCCTCTAGCACTGTGGTAGGTGGTGGGGTTGCATTTATGACCATCATTTCTGTCCAGTTTTATAATGTTTTCAAACATTTTTGCCCATTCGACTGTTGGGCAATAGAATAATGTGATTTTCTTTACTTAGTGCAGTTTTAGCCTATTGACAAATAGCTAGTCAAATAGCCATCAAACATTCCTGCATAGTTGTGCGGTATCTGATGACAAAAGATAATAATGCACCTCTCTCAGGGTGCCCCTACTAGATACACAGCATTCTTTAAATGCTATGTTGCTACTACTACATTATTCCCTCAATAAAATTATGTTTTGTATCTTCTGTTTTTGTTTCTATTTCCTAGACATTCTTGGTGTGGAAGGGCTCTCTCTCTCCTCCGTTGATGGCTCAGAAGTGTACTGCACAGACAAACCCAACACGGACTTTAATGCTGGCTTCATCGCTACATGGTAAGGATGAGTATAGATGAGTATACAGTTAAACCAGTGTAAGGTGACCACCTAGGGAAAAAGAAAAGTAGCCACTGTAGACAGTTGACCTCTATAGACAGGTTCAGTAACACTGTTTTCTCTCCTTGGGATCACTTTTGGTGGCCACTATAGACAGGTAGCAAAAAATGCATTCAATTAAAACACAGTTGAACTTGATGAGGTTATAAGTGGTACTTTATAGACTATATAGAATTTCCCCCTAATGTTAATTGAGTTATCTTGTACATACATGCATTCATGCTTGTTTAGTGTTTACCACTCCACCTTCTAGCAGCCACTGCTTGGAGCAGAAGTAGAATTTTACAGAAATAGATTAATTTTCACTAATTTTTAGTTATCCTGAAATCTTCTTATACCAACAAAATGATGCTTCTGCATTGCATTATAATCTCATTTTATGGAATGCTAATAATCGTACTGTACTAGAAGGCAGACTTGATGGGAAAAGACCAAAAGGAAGGAAGCGGCTATTGCTCCTTGACTCATTGACACAAAGCCCATATCCACATTTTAAAGGAAAGATCACCTAGGAAAGGAGACTGATCTTAACGAGTTTTAAACTTGCGTATTGGCCAACTACTTGAAGAAGAAGAATCGCACTACTGCCAGACCTAATAATGGCGTTTTACAGAACTACTCAAATTGCTTACTATCCGATAATGCTCTAATATACCAACACAAATATTCTTCAACAATATTTTTGTCAATCGCTTTTCCTTTTATAGCTCATTTATCAGCCTGCTAGCAGCACTAGCTATATTGGGGTCAATCGTGGATTACTATCAAAATAGACCCACAACCATCGTTGACAGTTACACCAGCGGGAGGTGGTTCAGTATTGAGAACAGCCCTACCCCTGTGGATGCTAACGGTCATCGTCATGGAGATGGGAGGTCAGCAGGATATGGTTCTGTGGAGGAGAATGTGTATGCAGAGATGGGACCGGGAGATCGCGAAGACTCAGAGGTGAGAAAGATGTTTCCTTTGGTTTTTGTTTTTGTTTTTTGTGCACTGTTTGAAATTCAGGTTTCATATTATTTGCAAATTAAATCAACAAGTGTATATATTTCTGACCTTTTCACACGATTCTTATTCAAACATGTACCGAGCCTTTGAGTGTTTAAATGTCACAAGTTTGCACACAAATTTGGCAATCAATTTTCCGCATCTAATTTTCAGCATGCATTGCAAAATTGCAAAAGCAATTACTGTGTGCGCAATCTTTTATGTCACTCTGTTTTGTGTGTGCATGAATATGCCTCTAAAATGATTATGAAGTAGCTACAACAACTATAAAAAGTTGAATGAATGGGAAAATTAATAGGCTGACTTCGATGTCACTTTTTAGAAAAAATAGACAAAATAAATCATAGACATTGAATAATCTCAAAACAAAAACATGTTTATTATACTATAGAATATTCTGAATTAACTGGTATGAGAATCATTATGAAAATCACTATAATTCTGTTCAAAATGTTTCAAACTTCCATCATATGTGTATACCAGAAATTATCATCAACTTCATTTCTTAAACTAATATTCCTGACAAAAGTATCTTTCTATTTTTTTTTTTTTTTTGCAGATAAATACTGCTTGCAATTCGCCGGCAAAGAAACCTTCTGAGAACTCACCTCTGCTTGCAAAGGAAACCACACCGGAATCAGAAACTGTGACGCTATCAATGGTCATACAGCATGACACTAAACCAAGTAAGTATGCAGCAAGATTTTTTGTACAAATTAAGTTGGAATGTTCTGTTGTGAATTTGCTGACAGTTAGTTGTCATTGATTTTATCTTTACATGTGAAACATTTTTGTTTAATGAAATTGCATAACAAACTTATTTTGGAAAAATATGAAATTGAAATGTCAAATGCACAATGTTGTTCTTTTCTAGGCCTATCAAGTTTGTTTACATCAATTTTTACTATTAAAACATTCTGTGTGAAGTTCTTTATTATCTTGTATCTATATTCATGATGCATAACACACTTCTGTTGATTGTTGCTTGAATTGTATTTTAAATTTAATTTATCGAAATGACATTTATTTAATAAGTTTGCAAAGCAGCTAGGAGAAGCCATTTGAGTCATCAGCAATTGATAGAAGATGCATGAATCTTGGCGACACCTTTATAATGACGTCTTGGTCAAAAGCATTGGGTATGTTCTCAATAACAATGCTTGAAATTACTATGGCAATGAATTCCCTCTTTGTACAGATGCTTTGGAGCGATTTCTGCTCTATTTTGCCATCTCCTGCACCCTTCCCAAACTCCTACAGTCTGTCCAGGCTAAGGGTGGAATACCGTGTCTTGATGGGATCCAAGTTATCAGCATTTCACGCTTTTTTTCTTCTTATTTTACATTGTCACTTGTGTAAGCATACGTTCTTACTCTCTGTCTCTTATCTATCTCTGTATTCATCCTATCCCCTTCTAATATGTTTCCTTTCTTTATATGCGCATAGAGACCCAAACCCTGGTGTGATATGCGCTGTACAAGAACTGTTTATTATTATTATTATTCTCGACCCTGCATAATATCATTGGTAAAGCGCTTAGAGATGATTATCAATCATATTAGATGCTATATAAATCAAAACATTATTATTATTATTATTATTATAAAGCATCACAAAGATTGCTCATAATGCATGACATATTATTCATCTGAATTTTATTTTCTATCTAGGTGTATGGATCCGCTTTCTGCTTTGTTTTGCCATCTCTCGCAACCTTCCCAAGATTCTGGGCATGAAGCAAGCTAAGGGAGGGGTCCCTTGCCTCAACGGGATCCGGGTCATCAGCATATCATGGGTCATCCTAGGTCACACGCTCGTAATGACCATATTTTCCAATACTTCAGGTAGGTAGTAATTAACAGTGATTTAAAACTTCATTGAAATCTCCAAAATTTAAAAAAAAACAGCATTATTATGGCCAAATGGAAAATTAGCCAATTACAACCAAATAATAATAATAATAAATTCAATTTTTAAAGCGCATTATAATGCACAATACATTCCCTATGCCCTTTACATAATAACACATTTACACAATTCAAACATAAATAAAATCAATATAAAGGCAAAAATTTACAAATAGATATATTACACAAAAAGAAATATCTCTAGAGCTTGCTTAATTGAATTACTTGAGGATATTTGTTGAATTTCAAGTGGTAGTGCGTTCCAAAGTGTTACTGTGTTAATCTAGAAAATGTAATAGCTATGCCTAAGATGCAATAGTATCATCTCTTTATAACGCCTTATTTAATATGTCCCCCCAATCATGGATACCATGCCAGCCAGCACAACATGCATTGAGGATGGTGTGGCACGATCAGATGGATGCTTGACTTCAAATCTAGAGGTCGTGGGTTCAAACCCGGTTGATGTCCCATCAATTATGTCCTTCAGCAAGACAAGTAATCCATATTGCTGCTCTCTACCCAGGAGTATAAATGGGTACCTGGTTGGGTGTTAATTAGCCTGGGCGCTATCATGTGGCTGCCATTGGCTAGTATGCTCCCCAGGGAGTTGAGATGGTGCACAAAATAATTGTGCGGGTTTGAACTGTACCAGTAACGACCAGGGTAATAATACAAGCGTATAGAGATGTGCATCTGCAATGTGATATGCGCTATACAAAAACTCCACTCCTTGTGGAATATTTCTAGTGGGTCATGGGCATTGAGAAGGCCTATTATATGATCATAAGTTCCATTATTGAAACTGCACTAATTAACTTGCTTTGTTTACTATGAAATACATCACTCGTCTTTTTGTTGCTAAAGTGTGTGATGTATGTTTATTGCATACGGTATTGTTCTTACACAAGGCCCACAAAATATGATGGGGCTAAAACTGTTTAAGTGGACAAAATACATAAATTAATAAATAAAATGCATTTCCTCTAATTTTTCCTGATTGCAGAAAACATGATGCTTGCTTTAGGTCGTTGGCTTGACAACTTTTCCTTTATGGCCATCAGCAATGCCTACCCGGCTGTGGACACTTTCTTCTTTCTCAGGTGAGGAATTTGTATGCCTCCGCTAACGAAGTGGCCGGAGGCATTATGTTTCGGGTTGTCCGTCCGTCCGTCCGTCCGTACATATGTACGTCTGTCCCGTTTTCGTTCTCGCGTTATCTCAAGAATCGGTTGACAGATAAATTTCAAACTTGGTATGAGTGTACATATTGGGGTGACAATGATCTGATTAGATTTTGGGGGTCATGAGGTCAAGAGTCAAGGTCACATGGCTCATTATATAAGCAAAAATAGCTTGTAACGGCAAAATCTCAAGAACTGAATGTCAGAATTCATTCAAACTTAGTACCTGGATGTATTTCAGAGAGCTAATGAAGCAATATAATTTTGGGGTCATGAGATCAAAGGTCAAGGTCACAGGACTCGATAAACATGCAAAAAAAAACTTGTAATGGCAAAATCTCAAGAACTGAATGTCAGATTTCAATCAAACAAATTCCTGTCAAAAAATAACGAAATTTACATTATTTTGAAGAATATGGAAGAGTAAATATATAATCCATTGCGGATATAGTATCAGAAATAATATCGCTAATGATATTCGTTTGTCTCGCAATGTATGGTCAAACTAGGAATCTAAACGATCATGACGTTTCGTATGCTACTGCAATACTTTGTCAAATGATAATGATAATAATAATATCATTTGACAAAGTATTGCAGTAGCATACGAAACGTCATGATCGTTTAGATTCCTAGTTTGACCATACATTGCGAGACAAACGAATATCATTAGCGATATTATTTCTGATACTATATCCGCAATGGATTATATATTTACTATTATTGATTGAACATACGGGCGCCGTGCCCTGAAATTGATACGTAGATATGAGCGTTGTAGCGAGAAGGTGGCTAGGTTCTACCGTGGGTTTGGCATCAACCGTTGGGGGCCGGTTGGTCGGGGTAGTGTCGTGACGACGTAGCGTACGCTGGTTCGTTAGGCGGGCCGATCCAGTGTCCCGTTGATTGGTTGTGTGCCCGTGTGCACCGGCCAATCGGCGTGTTCCGTTGTTGACCTATCAGGAACGCAATCGCTCATGCGAGATTGTGATGTTGGGAGCCACGGTAGAGCATAAAAGCCGAGTGTCTACATTCGATATTATCATTTGACAAAGTATTGCAGTAGCATACGAAACGTCATGATCGTTTAGATTCCTAGTTTGACCATACATTGCGAGACAAAAGAATATCATTAGCGATAATATTTCCGATAATATGGAAGAGTTTTGGGATTTTTCTTTTTAGGATGTATTGAGAATAAGAGTGTTTTTTAATATTAATTTCTTTTCTCATTTTAACAGTGGGCTCCTTGTTTGCTACCTGATCCTCAATGATCCTCAATAAGATGAAAGAAACTGGAGGAAAGATAACCTGGTGTGGTTTTTATTCTTTCTGTTTCTCTTCACTCTACCTTCTCCATTCCTCTCTCTTGTCTCTTTATCACTTTCTATCCGTAAATTATCCTTTTCTCTCTCTTTCCCCCACTCTCCCTACCTCTTGCTTATAATGCATACTATTGTAATTTATATTTCCTTACTTTGTATTTCTCCTTTTATCTTTATTCCCTTTCTCTTCTTTCTTACAGCGACCTTCTTGTTTCATACTCCTCTCACTTATCATGCCAATTATTGTACTTTATATTCCTTTAGCTTAATGTTTCTTTATATATTCTTTTTCTCTTCTCTCTATTAGTGGCCTCCTTGTTTGCTACCTGATCCTCAATAAGATGAAAGAAACTGGAGGAAAAATTCCCTGGGTGTGGTTTTACGTTCACAGATATCTCAGGTAAATATCGATTGATAAAACGGAGTGCTTACTAGTCACTTTTTGTACTTCAGAGATTATTATGTTTAAAGTTTTGGAGTCTTGTAGAAACCACGTATATAGGTATAACAAAAAAATATAAATAATCATTACCTGAGAAGTTTAGCATACATGAAATGTTTAGCATACATGTAGAGCATGCTCCGACCTACAAAATGGTATGCAGAATTATATTTAACCAAAAATCTATTTAACGCCCTTCTGAAGGTACTGATCATTTTGATTTACATAACACCTAATTTCATCAGTTTGTCTTCTAGACTGTGTCTAAATTACAATCAAACCTGTGTAGAGTAATTACCTATGGGAAACAGCAAAAGTGGCCACTGTAGACAGGTGGCCTGACACAAGCACTAGGTCTTCTAATTGTCGTCCTCAAATTTGTTCTACCTATTCAGAGCTGCCAAGTCTTCTTGATAAAATAGACCAAGATTACTGCATCGGATAGCCAATCTTCCTGATCATCAACAAATTATTGTCATAATGTTGTATGCATTTTATATAGATATCTTCCTGATTTCTGATGAAATTTCCCTAAATCTTCCTGATTGTTGAATATCAATGTTGGTAGCAATGTTTGGCCTTGCATTTGTTCTCCCGTATATTTGTTTTCAAAGAAATGTGAACATTTCTATATAATTACGATTCCTGTGTCATTAGCCTGTTGACACCATATTATGTAGCTCTTCTAATTCTGGTCCAAATCTAATACTACCCAATCTGGGCCTGGAACCAGTTTGGGGCCTCCATTAATTCTGTTCTCATTTTAGTCCTACATTTCTTGTTTTGTGCAAAGGAATTATAATATATTGTAACACTTTGTATCTCAAACAGGTTGACACAGTCACTAGCTGTTCTGATTCTGGTCCTAATGTTTGTTGTACCCAACCTGGGCCAGGGACCAGTTAGGGGCCTCCTCACTTCTTGTTCCTTTTTTGGCTTTTGTTGAAATGAAGGGTAATATGTTTTTAATAAACTGTGTGTCTTTCACAGGTTAATTGACACCATCACTCGCACTTCTAATTCTTGTCCTAATGTTTGTTCTACCCATCCTGGGCCAGGGACCAGTTTGGGGCCTCCATTACTTCTGCTTTTGGCCCTATGTTTCTATGTTTATGTTTCTTGTTGCTTTGATACAAATAATAATGTTCTACTATTTGGGTCTACCACAGGTTGACACCATCACTCGCACTTCTAATTCTGGTCCTAATGTTTGTTCTACCCAACCTGGGCCAGGGACCAGTTTGGGGCCTGCATAGCTTCTACCAGCAGTTCTGTTCCGATTGGTGGTGGACAGACCTGCTCTACATTAACAACCTAGTCCCTGATGGGACCAAAGATGTGAGTATGAATTAACATTTTATTAATTGTTTAATTCATGTTGTGAGCCTGAATTTCTTTGCTCTTTTCCATGTTTTTAAACGTATTCTGGTAGGCTGTTTCAAATTTTAAAAAATAAAAATAATTAATTAAGTTAAATTAAAAGCTGAAAAAGAGCAAAGAAAATGGGATTCCAGCGGGATTCTAACCTTGAAAGCTGTTAGTTTCTATGTATAAAAATGTCAAACAAGAAGACATTCAATTTGGATTATCATCTTCTATATAAGTGTTTTACCTATCAGACTTTTAAGCGTCTTGTATTGATTTATTAGAATGATAGAAAAAGATCGAAGGACCCCTCACACCTTGTTTATTTTTCCCTTTAAATTTTACTTTTGTTTGATTTTGTTATAAAAACTAATAGGCTGTTTATGTTTGCTTGATATTTCTGAGTTCCATCAAAATGTGTAAATAATTGATGCAATCTTCAGTATTATGTGTCTTCTTTTTTTATTTTTGTCATATATAAATAGAAAAAAAAGCTTTCCATATGTTGCACAACGAATGTTTAATAATTAGAAAATATCTTCCAATACCTTTTGCATGAAGGATATTTACATTTTCTTAAATTTGTAGCCTGTACGTACTACATTTTTTTTCTCTCCTTAGTGTGTGAACTGGGGGTGGTACCTAGCCAACGACATGCAGTTCTATGTTCTAAGTCCTCTCTTCATTCTGCCATTGTTTTGGTGAGTATGTTTATTTGATGTCAATTTATCATGCATGAGAACTTGTCAATCAAGCCATGGAACAATCTGTAAATCAATCAATCAACCGACTGACCGACCAACCAGTTAGTCTATAACCCTAGGTCAGACATTCAGTTAATGTTAAGGATCTAATCAGAAAATGTGCCCTGCATTACTATTGGTATGTTATTGGCCAAATATAGATATATCAGTGTCTTAATCGGTATTCATTTCCTTATCAATGACAATTTTTAAGTTCTTAGAATTTTAGTAAAAGTATCCCATATTTGTATTTTCATATTGAATATTTCATATTCCAAGACTACAAGTGTCCTTCTGTAATTTAAAGTCTGACTTCGAATTTGAGTTCAACTTGAATTGCATCAATCGCAAAATTGTGCTTAATTGCAAGTCAGAAAATGTGACTATGTGCCCGATTCTGATTGGCTCAAATGCCCATACTGTATGACTTGCGTTTAATAGCAGCTTAGTGATTGATTGCAACTCTTCATGCAACACCCTTGTAAAAAAGTACTGTGAGTACTGCAGCCGCAGTAGTACGCAGTATTCGTGTACATGTGGTATTACTGCAGTACTACTGCAGTACTACCGCAGTACTTATGCAGTACTGTCACACAATTTGTGGTACTCGTGGTACTGTAGTAGTACTGTGATAGTACCAAAGTACAGCAGTATACAGTAATACCACTGTAGTACCGCAGTACTTGTACTGCAGTAGTACCGGAGTACTTTTACCTA
Source organism: Echinarachnius parma (assembly GCA_037951105.1). Classification (NCBI taxonomy): domain Eukaryota; kingdom Metazoa; phylum Echinodermata; class Echinoidea; order Clypeasteroida; family Echinarachniidae; genus Echinarachnius; species Echinarachnius parma. The sequence continues at coordinate 13,257 of JBAMJV010008669.1, forward strand.
CCATTTTACCGGAGTAAATGTACTGCGGTACTACTGCGGTAAATGTACTGCAGTAGTACTGCAGTACTTTTTTACAAGGGCAACCCCTTTTCAGTTTCCCCTATGTCAGAATGAACATTCTATATATCCACAGGTTCCCTGCCCTAGGATTGTGTGCCTTGGCCGTGGCGTGCCTGGTCAGTTTCATCACGTCGTCTGTGCTGGTCTACCAACACGACTACTTGCCAGGATTCTTCCTACAGATGGCAGGGTATGAACACATTTTTAAACATATCTGTATTAATATATGTATTAATTTGTTAATTAGTTGGTTAGTTAGTTGGTTTGTTAGTTAGTTGATAGTTTGTTAGTTAGTTAGTTAGTTAGTTAGTCAGTTAGTTAGTTAGTTAGTTAGTTAGTTAGTTAGTTAGTTAGTCAGTTAGTTAGTTAGTTAGTTAATTACTCAGTTATTACATGATTTATTTAATAGTTATATATATGTATATCATTTGTGAATTGCTTTTATTTGATAGATTTAATTTATTTTCTTACTTTACAATAAAAACATATATTGTAGCTGGAATAGACCGTAGCGGTGTATATCAAACCAGAAATGACACAGCTTTCCATCCATCCTTCCATCCAGTTCTTTTACGGTGATATCTTGATAGCTGTTTTACAGATTGTTTGACCTTTAACCCATTCAGGACTGACTGATTTTGTTACAACATGTATTCTCCATAGACTCAAGCCGGAGTATTTTCAGGACCAGTCCTTAACAGGTTAACAAACTAGTGACTCAAAGGATAAAGGTCATAATTATTGCTCATTATATTTAAAAAATAGTTTTCTATCATGATATCACAAGAACTGTGCTATATTTTTCTTTTCAACTATAATCAAGCCTTAGGTACTTGTTATGTTAATCTTCAAACAGGTTTTCCTCCCATCTCTTTCTGGCAAATGGAACTGATATAAGCTACCAAAGGTGGGATCTACGTAAAGCCCACCCTACCTGGTCATTATGGCAATAGCTATATATATAGCATTGGCAAATGCAGTTTGGACTTTGGATGTCCTGTATTTTACTTTTCAACTCTAATCAATCTTTGCTTCTTACTTTCATCATCAAACAGGGTTTTTCTTCCATCGCTTGCTGGCAGGGGAGCTGATATGAGTTAATAATAATAATAATATATAGCACTTATGTAGCGCCTAATGCAGAACAGGTGCAAGGTGCAAGGTGGTGATGTCATAAATTATGTCATAAACATTTTTTTTAGAATTTTTAAATTTGGACTTCATTTTCAGAAAGAGCATAGCAATGTCCAAATACCAAAAATCAAAGGAATGGGTTACGTATTGGCCGAGATATGTCCATCCTAATGATTTTTGTTGTCAATATGGGCAATCAGTGTTATAGTGCACTGGTTCATAAATTTATGAACCAGTGCACTATAACACTGATTGCCCATTGAAGTAAAATTCACTCGGATGGGCATATCTCAGCCAATACGTAACCTATCCCTTTGATATTCGGTATCTGGACATTATTTGTTATGCTCTTTCTGAAAATGAAGTCCAAATTTGAAAATTTCAAAAAAGGGGTTTTTATGACATCATGGCTTCTGTACTCTATGTGAAGCCTACCCTTCGTGGTTGGCATGGCAATAGGGTGTGTCCTGTACAGGGTTGGGAAATGCAGATTGGACTTTGGATGTCCTTTACATATTTCCCTTCAACTCTTCTTTCAATCTTTACTTTCATTGTCAAACAGGTTTTTCCTTCCATCGCTTGCTGGCAGGGGAGCTGATATGAGTTAATAATAATAATAATATGTAGCGCTTATGTAGCGCCTAATGCAGAACAGGTGCAAGGTGCAAGGTGGTATATGTGAAGCCTACCCTTCGTGGTTGGCATGGCAATAGGGTGTGTCCTGTACAGGGTTGGGAAATGCAGATTGGACTTTGGATGTCCTTTACATATTTCTCTTCAACTCTTCTTTCAATCTTTACTTTCTATTTTCAAACAGGTTTTTCCTTCCATCGCTTGCTGGCAGAGGAGGTGATTTGAGTTACCAGAAGGTGATCTATGTGAAGCCTTACTGCCGCATCCCGCCCTACCTGGTTGGCATGGCGATGGGGTACGTCCTGTACTGGATCGGGGGACGCAGGGTCAGGATGTCACCGGTAAGGAGCCTTGAGATAATAATAATAATAATGTTAATGATGATGATGATAATGTAGACCGAAAAATCGTTCGTTATAAATACTCCACTAGCTTGACGGTCGGATCGCGAGTATTTAACTACCGAAGTATAGAGGGGAAATCGTGTGTAGGTGGATAATCGTCCGCGCGCGACTCTTAGTACGGCGTCAATAAGTTCCCAATATCTGACTTTTTTCTATATTTTGCATAAAATTGATTAATTGTATGTATCAAGTATAAAACATAATACCATATCTGTTTCAAAGGAAATTCAATACGACTTGCTTTTAAGCAAAAATTACAAGTAAAGACAATGATATCGCAAACTTCGTGCAGATTTCGTCCGACGTGCGGCGCGTGTCTCCCATTCATTGTGTCCAGCTAAAAAGTAGACAAAATGGCCGCCTTAACTATGGGGTCTATGGCAGATTTATTTTGTCACAGCGCGAACACTTCAGATTACTGTCACGTTATGGGATAGAGTAAAAAATCTGATATATAATAAATCCCATGAAGAGACAGGTATTTCTGTCTAATGATGATGAGTTAAAGTTAAAGTCTTTCCCGTACCAATGTTGGCACATAAGGCGGCGCCTATCTCCGTTTCAATAGCCCTAGGCCACACGTCTACTAAATGTAGCGAAAGTTACAGAAGGGGGCTAGTCCTCTGGTAACTCGTGTGATTAACTTTCCCTTTTCCATTCTATAAATGCCGAGTGTCTGGCTAGAAGGCAGAAGGTACCATTTTTAAAGTCTTTGGTATGACCCGGTCTGGGTTTGAACCCGGGACCTCCCGTGCATGAGGCGGACACTCTAACCGCTAAGCCACCATGCTCGGTGATGCTAATGATGATGATGATGATGATAATTATATATATATAACGCATGCACATCTGTCATTAGACACTCGTGGCGCACAATTATCATTATTACCCCAGGTCATCTTGGCACATTTCAAACCTGCGCAATTATTTTGAAATACAGGGTTAGGCCATGAAAAATAAATTATTGGATTGGCGTAACCCGCCCAACCCTAAAAATACCGGCGCTAATGCACGCCGACCCTAGGAAGTTTTTTCTGAATTTTATTTTTTTTAAAATAAAATAAAAAATTAAATTAAAAAAATTAAAAATTGCAATAGAATTTGGAATTTCGATGTGTTATGTGTGTGTTTTTGTGTATTTGTGCTGGAAAAAAAAAAAATAAATAAATAAAATAATCCCGACCGACCTACCCTAAATTTTGGTTGTCCGTTACGCAAATCAAACAATTTTTTTTTTTTGGCCTTAGTATGCTGTAGTCCAGCCCAGACTCGAGACGGCTTTGATGGTCTCTTGACTAGGAATCAGAGCCGAGTCACAATGTAAAACAAAAAGGAACTTGCTATTTTGTTGGGGGCTTCGCATTGGAACTTGTGGACTCGACTATAGTTCCCTTCAAGGTTCTGAAATGTCCATAGACTTTGTACACAACCCACCTGGATCCCGTAGTCAAGGGGTTAAGAACTCAAGTCGCAAGTCAGGAATATGCGCACCTATCAGAGTTGTGCATTTGGCCACATTTTCAGACTTGGCGGTTATAATCACAACTCTTCGTGGAATGCCCCCAGATCAGTGTCAGAAATCATATCTGATCATATCAGAAAGGAGAACTTTATGTGCGACTCCTTTCTATGAAACTTCAGTTTGATGGTACATGTAAATACATTCCAAAACATGAGCAAAAGTTGGGTAAATGGTGTACAGTGAGCACACATTTGATAATCATGATACTCAAACAATCAATTGATCAGTCAACCAGTCAGTCATTCAGTCGGTCGGTCAGTCAGTTGATCAATCATCACTTTATCATTAAATTAATCAATTTACATATCAATCCTTGCAGGTTCTAGTAGCTGCAGGCTGGGCGGCAGCCGGTGGGGTAGGCATGGCCGTCATCTATGGCCTGTTCGACGCTCACAGAGGAGCCGTTGTACCAAACATGGCAGCTAGCATTGCATACAACGGCCTGTATGCATTTTCCTGGGCCATAGCACTCAGCTGGGTGGTGTTCGCCTGTCACTTTGGATATGGAGGTAAGAACAGAAAACCCAGTTCAAAGCTGACTGGCAGGTTTGGATGAATTACAGAAACTGATCAATCAACTAATTGATTAATATTTTCAATTCAATTCAATTTCAATTTATTTCATTCATCATAAAAATATAAATACAATGTACAGATAAATACAATGTACAGTATATATAAAATACATTAACATAATAAGACCAGAGAAAACAAGTAAACATAAACAATTATAAACACAGTGGTACAAATTAGGAGAATGTGGGGTCAACAAAAAGTGTATGAAGCCTTATAAAACATTGACCCCTAATGAGAATATCATGTAAAACTTTTTTAAACCTAAGGCTAACATAACAATTAATCTGTAACATAACAAAGTGCTCATTAATTAACTAATATTAATCAAGCATGGTGGCTTAGCGGTTAGAGTGGCCGCCTCATGCATGGGACGTCCCGGGTTCGAACCCAGACCAGTGTCATAAGACTTTTTAAAATGGTACCTTCTGCCTTCTAGCCATGCAGGCACTCTGCATTTTATAGAATGGAAAAGGGAAAGAGTTACTAGAGGACTGGCTACACCCTTCTGTAGCGCTCGCTACATTTAGTAGACGTGTGGCCTAGGGCTAATGAATCGGAGATAGGCGCCGCCTTTTGTGCCAAAATTGGCCCGGGAAGGACTTTAACTAAACTTAACTGAAGGGGCATGCATAGTTTCAAATAATATGAAATGAAAGTACATATAGCGCACTATGAAAACAATGATGTACATGAACTACAATGATAACAAACAGTGCTGTACAGGGGAGTGTTTCACAAAGATCCTAAATTTAACTTGACCCTATAGTTGGACTTAGAAACTATGGAACGCCATTAGTTTCTTTGAAAAGGAATTGTAAAAGTTCTTATAAACTGCATAAAATGTTGATTCAAATCATTAATATTTTCTATTATCAAGAAGATTTTTATGTTATTGATGTACAATTTATGAAAAGTCTAAAATACTTGCATTTTTTCTTTTGAATATTTATTCCATGGCTACAAACGGCTTTCCATGATTTTAAAGGGACTAAGGCTACAAATGGCTTTCAATGATTTTAAAGGGACTAAGGCTACAAATGGCTTTCAATGATTTTAAAGGGACTAAGGCTACAAATGGCTTTCAATGATTTTAAAGGGACTAAGGCTACAAATGGCTTTCAATGATTTTAAAGGGACTAAGGCTACAAATGGCTTTCAATGATTTTAAAGGGACTTAGGGGTGGCGTCAAAATTATCACTGTCGTCGTACCGCGGGATCCCGCTTGGGACGATTCGAGCGCGCATTTGTATTGGAACATGCGGGTTCGACCGTTCCACGCGGTACGCCGCAGCCTCCCGATCAGCTGTCACAAGCTGTGGAAAGGAATTCGTCCCGCTGCAGCGGGACTCAAAGCGGCGGGTCGCGGCTTCCCGATTCTCCCCACGGCGCATACACATGTACACAGACGTACAGCAAGTACATAATTTACATACACGCACGCGCACCGGTAGCGACTATGACCGGCCTAGCTGGCCGGCTGGGTGTGGCCGCGGCCGCGCCAACCCCCGAGATATATCTTGTACATAATATCATACATGGAATACGTATCCTGCATAGTACGTCTAGAACTAGGATCCTGCGCTAGCGCTACTCGAGTGACCAAATCGTACGATACTGTGCATGCCTAAGCTACGTACGCTAAAATTGGTTGTCATCAGGCCTCACTCCTCAGCCCAGCTAGCTCAGCTCAGGATTCGAATTGCATGCATGATGATGTGTTATGTACGTCATCGAAAGCCAGCAACGCACCCGGCCGGCCGGGCCTATAGCTAGCTAGCTGCTAGCGAAGTGCACTCATTTGGTACGGTACCCTGTGACGCGACGTCCGCCTGGCCGCGCGCATGGCACGGCAATCAGCACAGCTAGCATGCATTACACGTGAAACCACCGACATACGTATACGTGTGGGTCGGATCAACCCAGTCTAGCTAGCTGGGCGCGGCATCCCGCGGCGGGACGATATCGTTCCCCCGCGGTAAGACGCATGCATGTAAATTCCCGTCCTCATGCAGGGGACCGGGGGAAACAAATCGTTCTCAAGCGTTCTGCGGTATACTGCGGCCCGCCGATCGGCCAGGCTCGGGCCCATGCGGGATCCCGCGGTAGGACGCCAGTGATAATTTTGACGCCACGTACCCCTTAGTAACATTGTCCAAATCCTCAAAATCAAATTTGAATTATAGCGGTTCCCTCATACCTTGTTGTATTCGTATTAACAATAAAATCATGGGACAGGTTTCGGTTTTTCAAATTTCCCTTTCGTTACAACGATATGTACGATTGAAGTGTTCAGATAATAAAATATCCGTTGGATTTTCGAAACCGTGTACAAAGTGAGTGCAGTGAGTTAGTGAATATGAGTAAATATCACTTTGCATTTTTGCTCATTACTCGGCCATGCAACGTCCATTTGACTTGAAATTTTCACACAATACCCTGTGGACATATCAGATAACAACAATACATATTGAATCAAACATTCATTACTTTTTGCACATGTCAACGAAGTTACTAGATCCCTTTAGAGTTAAGTTCAACTTAGGATCTTTGTGAAACACCCTTGACCAAATTACAACAAAAGTTTTGGCTGTTATTTCGCATATTTTGCTTGTAATAGTAATAAGCAGGGAATACACATAGTTCATGAGCTTTCTTTACAATCTACATTTTAACCAACAAAGGGAGGATGTGTGTTGATTAGTTCATCGGTGTACATAGTATACAAAGTATTTGCAATTAATATATTGGTTAATCTCGTATATTAGTTGATTGAATTATAAACCCTTATGTTGTGAAAAAGATGTATATGTGTTATATTTCTCAATATGTAAATCAATTTATAAGCTATACAATCATGTTCAATTTGTAATGTTCATTGATGATTTTCTTTATCACTAGTATAAGTATTTCTGGTCATGAGATAATGTTAAAAATAAATGAATCAAATCAAATCAAATTGTTTTACTCTCTCTCTCTCTCTCTCTCCCTCTACCATACCTGCTGCAGGGGTCATCAACTCCTTCCTGAGCTGGTCGCTATGGATACCGCTAAGCAGACTAACCTACGCAACGTATCTCTTCCATCCCATCGTCATATACCTCTACTCCTTCTCCATGGCAACCCCCTTCCATTGGTCCGCCCTCACTTTGGTAGGTTAACCCGTTCCCTTCGAGTTTCTGAAATCGCTATAGACTTTGTACACAACTCACCTGGTTCCCGTAGTCAAGGGGTTAAACCTAATTCAGGACTGAATCATTTTGCTGTAACATGTTTCATGTAATATGCAAGTCAATAGAGATTATAACATATCTTCAATGAGTTCTGGGGGGTGTTTCACCAAGATCCTAAGTTGAACTTAACTCTAAGTTGGACTGAACTATTATGGAAAGCCATTTGTAGCCTTGGAATAAAACATATTAAAAAGCAAAAAGCAAGTATTTCAGACTTTTCATAAATTGTACATCAAGAACATAAAATCCCCTTGATAATAGAAACTATCAATGATTTGAATAAAAATTGTATGCATTTAAAAGAAATTATTTTTAAAAATTTTAAAGAAACTAACGGCTTTCCATAATTTTAAAGTCCAACTTAGAGTTAAGTTCAACTTAGGATCTTTGTGAAACACCCCCCAGGAGCATTTAGCTGCATCAGATGGTCGCTATGGATACCTCTAAGCAGGTAAGGGAATAGGGGGCTGGAGCCCCTTTTTCTACTTGGGTTCTAACAAACTGGTAGAAGTAGTAGCTAGTACATGACAGAGATATTAATCTTCCAGTATGTATTGTGTAAGCTGAGTTATTCAGTCACTTAAAGTCCCACATTCTAGATCTGTCATAGCCTTCTGCTGAAGTGGCCAGTGGGAAACTAGTCCATAAGAAAGCAGGAAAAAAAACAATAATATTGTCAGGTTGGCCCAAAAAAAACGGTACAGGGTACTTGCTGTAATAAAGAAACGTTCTGACTATGTTCACGGGATAAGGCATCTTTTACAAAGAAAAATGATACCAAGAACAGTCATTTTGGTCGAGTATTTTTTTTTATGCCTCCGCAACGAAGTAGCCGGAGGCATTATGTTTTCGGGTTGTCCGTCCGTCCGTCCGTACGTACGTACGTACGTCCGTCCGTCCGTCCGTCCGTACGTCCCGTTCTCGTGATCGCGTTATCTCAAGAACCGATTGACGGATTTTCACCAAACTTGGGTCATGTATGTATCTTGGGGGGCCGATGATCTGATTAGATTTTGGGGTCATGAGGTCAAAGGTCAAAGGTCACAGAGCTCATTATATATGCAAAAATAGCTCGTGATCGCGTTATCTCAAGAAGGGATTGACAGATTCTGACCAAACTTGGTACATGTATGTATCTTGGGGGGCCAATGATCTGATTAGATTTTGTGATCATGAGGTCAAAGGTCAAAGGTCACATAGCTCATTATATATGCAAAAATAGCTCGTGATCGCGTTATCTCAAGAAGGGATTGACAGATTCTGACCAAACTTGGTACATGTATGTATCTTGGGGGCAGATGATCTGATTAGATTTGGGGGGTCATGAGGTCAAAGCTCAAAGGTCACAGAGCTCATTATATATGCAAAAATAGCTCGTGATCGCGTATCTCAAGAACGGATTGACGGATTCTGACCAAACTTGGTACATGTATGTATCTTGAGGGGCCAATGATCTGATTAGATTTTGGGGTCATGAGGTCAAAGGTCAAAGGTCACAGAGCTCATTATATATGCAAAAATAGCTCGTGATCGCGTTATCTCAAGAAGGGATTGACAGATTCTGACCAAACTTGGTACATGTATGTTCCTTGGAGAGCCAATGAACTGATTAGATTTTGGGGGTCATGAGGTCAAAGGTCACAGGGCTCATATGTAAAAGTAGCTTGACTGAATATCAGATTTCAATCCAAATTGATACCTGAATGTATCTTAGGGAACAATTGTAGTCATTAGATTTTGGGGTCATGAGGGCAAAGGTCAAGGTCACTGATAGCTCATAATTGTGATACGTCAAGATCTAAAAGACAGAGTACCATCAAAATTGAGTTGACAGAATTAATTCAGTGTATATGTTGATTTGGGCTTGATATAAATAAATTGCGTAATGGCGGAGGCATCATTTTCGACTGCGTGCAGTCGAAGATCCATCTAGTTTTTTTTTAACCATGTCAGGTTCCCATTTTTGTCAATTTTTACAGAGTCAGTGTCTGATAAATTGCACTTACTGCCCATCACACCATCGAGTAACGATCAATGCGTGCGCCATTGTTAGTGCGCATTCAGCTGTGTAGAGAAAAAAGAGGTTACTAACAATCGTACGCATTGATCGTTACTCGATGGCAAGTACCCCGTTCCCTTTGTTTTTTGGCCACCCTGTATTGATTGAATTGATTAAAGTTATTAAAATTCAACACTAATCTTTGTTTTGTTCTTGTGCTGCAGGTGTACCTGTTTGTCTCGTATCTGGTCCTGGCCCACTTTGTGGCCCTGTTTGTGGCCCTGCTCGTCGAGTTCCCAGTTGGAAACCTCGAGAAGATGCTGATGAACCCATCGGCAACACGGGACAAGAAGGAGAGAGTGTAGCGGACCTGTTTATATCAATTAAGTTCTATTTTTTCTATCAAGATTTATACGATGCAATGCATATTACATGCATATTACATTTTTTGCCTTGTGGCCCAGTCGCAGAATGTGGCAAAAATCTGTATCTGGTGGCCCCAAACAAAGACATACTTAGTGAAAATTTAATGTTCTGAAATATATACTTTTTTTGTATCTCACATTGTCCACATATTTTGTACTACACTCTTGACACTCGCCATATTCGATAATTGGATTTTGGGTGGTAACGGGGGGGGGGGGGGGGGGGGGGGGGTCACTCCCAATATGATGTTGTAGGGTGTTATTTTCAGCTATATGGGGTCGTCAACATTTTCCTTAAAAAGGGATGGTTTTTCAGCACTGATCACACTTACAGGTCCCTTCAAAAGAAAATAAATCACAAAAAGGGTACTTTTTCAGGGAACAGGTTTTCAACGTTGCGCCATTAAAGGTAGTTTTGCCCCCCCCCCCCCCCCCCCAAATGCCTTTTAGGGGTGTAAACTTAAAAAGGTGCGATACGCCATTCAGGGTCCATTTCCTCTAACCCTAACCCCTCGGGCGGGTTAGGGTTAGGGTTAGATGTACACTCACCAGGTATGATATGAAATGCATCGGTTGTAGTTTTTTGTATTTGATAAAGACAAATTTAACACTTTTAAAAATAAAATGGACTGAAATAATGGAAATAGGTGCTAACTAATCAAATGGTTGATTCTGATGGTACTAAGTAATGTAACTTGACTACTCAATGAAACTCACTCTAACTGATTCAACTGAAACTAACTCAACTCAATCAAACTAACTCAACACAATCAAACTTGCTCAACCCAATCAAATTTGCTCAACTCAAACTGGTGTCAGTTACAAAGAAGTCAGACTACTCAGAAAAATATTTAATATTGTATTTGCCATGAAATGTTCACAATTGTGTGCTAAACAGGTGAATGTGACCTAGATATGAGATTAGCGTATAAAAGTATTGTTATAACCTCAATAACTGCAATAAGAACTACTTTATGTTTATATTAAAACATTGTTATAACTTTGCTCTGGTTACCTACAAGATGTGATTCCAATCCACCAAACAACTTCCCGGTTCAAATCCAGGGGAAACCCCATTTTCTTTGTTTATTTTCACTACGGTATATATTTCTGGTCAGTTTTTGTCGAGCCCACCGTAGGTGGAGGGAGACTAAGGGATCAAAATTGCGTCCGTCCGTCCGTCCGTCCGTCCATCTGTCTGTGACGCTTACGGGTCAAAGGTCACATAAGTAGGTCAAAGGTCAAATGAGGTCCAATGTTGCATGAATGCGCGCAAATGGGCGAGACACTTTACGGCTGTCACCTTGTCTTATGTTTGAAATAAACATCTTTAATGATTTGTTCAACTCCGTTAACTGCAGCGTTGTTTCATGGGCATGGTAGTAGTGTGCCCACTGTTCAGCTTAAAGGGATAGATCAGTTTTGGTATGAAAGGCACTGCTCAAAATAATTTTTTTGAGAGATAATGAAAAACTGAGTGTAAAATTTGAAAGAGCATACAATTTTAATTAAAGGAGAAACTTAATTTGATCAAAATCGGTTCAGAAACAGCTGAAATATCAATAAATATATCCAATCGGAATATATCTGGGCCCCAGATTTATCATTATAACAACAAAACATCACATGCATAATTTTGTATGAAAAAAGGTTGAAACCAATGCTTTTTTAGAGAGCGCCCTCTTGTATTTTAATGGCTATTTTTTAATGATAACAGGTATTTTACTTAGTCGTTTGTAATTTTCTATACCTTTCGAGCACTGTGGAGTTATAAATATTAGTTTGTAATGTTATTGTGCAGGTTTTGGTTACTAAAGCCCAGCCTTACCAAAACTGTACTACCCCTTTAAAGGGATAGTTGAGTTTTGGTAAAGAGAGTACAGTTTCTGTCAAACCGAATGTTAGGAACCAAAACCTGTACCATTATATTGCAAACTAATAGTTATAACTCCACCATGCTCGAAAGGTATACAAAATTACAAACGACAAAGTAAAAAGCCTGTTATTATTCAAAAAGAGCCTTTTAAAACTCAAGAGGGCGCTCTCTAAAAACTCATTGGTTTCAACCATTCTTTATACAAAATTGTGCATGTGATGTTTTGTTAAAAATAATAATTAAATAGAGGGATCATCAACAACTATTTATAAGCATCTTTTGTACATTTTAAAAAAGTGTAGCCATTTGTTTTTCTTCTTAAATCATTGAATAAATGTGGGGTCCCAGGTTTATTCCGATAATATATTTCGGCTGTTTCTGAACCAATCATTGGTCAAATAAAGTTGATTCTGTCATTAAAATTGTTTGCTCTTTCGAATTTGACACTCCGGTTTTTCATTACCTGCACCCTCTATATACCAAAACTCAACTATCCCTTTAAAAATGAGGATTGCTTTAGAAAAAAAAATCACTCCACAAATGCAAGTTGTACATGGGATGAGATTGCAGGGGGAAGTATTAAGCTGTATTGTACAACAATGAGTAAAGCATTTTTTTATTACTTATAAAGTAATGTTTAATCTGATAAAAACTAATATTGTATATATGTATATACTATATACTGCCATATAGTTACTTTTCCTGTATGGAGAGATTAAGATCATCATCATCGACATTAAAATTATTGTTATAATCATTGTCATTACCATCATTATCATCATCATTATCAACATTATCATTATCATAATCACCATAGCTCAGCTATTTGAAATATTTTTATGAAACGGTGAATAAATGTATTTTTGTTTTGAGTCGTCTTCAAACTGAATAAGATCTTTATGTTGTGCATGTCTTCTATACAGTAGCAGTCTTATAACATGTATTATTCTTTTAAAGGGAAATGCCAGTAGTGGAAAATAACTCTATTGGCCAAACTAATTGATAAGTATTGTTGAAATAGCATAAAAAGGGGCGTGTGTGGAAAAATCCGAACTTTAGTATCGTTAAGTGCAGAGATATCAGTTAAAACGTTTATGAAAGCCACTGACATTGAGCCTAAATTCACTGTAAGTTTGGCCCGTCTGCGCTGGCTCGTATGAATTACCATGTTCACATTTGCCATAGGATTAACACGCATCGCACGAGGCTGTATATCAACAATCGGCGAGATATCAATCCGCAGTAGATACCTTTAAAATTTACCAAATATACCAATTAGTAGGCGGTTTCCAGGCCAAATTTGTATCATCCCGTATTAGTAAAAACATATTCTTTCACATGATTGGTACTAAGAGCGTACATTTCATTTTTTGTGTGTGGGGCGTTTCCCACTACTGGCATTTCCCTTTATAGTATTTTTTAAATATTTGTATATGTTGCATGATTGTGATCATGCAATATTATGTAATGCAATTGATTTTTTTAATTAATTTAAATGATTAGATTATGCAATAATTATGATATATTTTAACATTTAAATCAAATTTTTATCTTAAGATTATTACATACAGACTTTTTATCACAATCTGAAATGATACCTCAACTCAAATATGAAAAAGTTAACCCGTTCCCTTCGAGATTTTGAAATCTCCATAGACTTTGTACACAACCCACCCGGTTCCCGTAGTCAATGGGTTAAAGGCTACCTTTTGCACAGCTTATATTGTACTAATCACACAATGATAAAGTGTTTAACAATCTAAATAAAATTAAAATAGTTTTATATAAGTTATATAATAACTTGAATTACAACCATAAAGATTTGTATTTTCCTTTTTTTCTTCAATTGTAATGTTTATGAAGTGTATTTCATAGTTGGATTTATATTGGACCCCTTGGGCTTGAGCATGTGAATGTGTATGTGTGTGTCAGTGTGCGTGTTCATGTGTGTGTGTGTGTGTGCGCGCATGTATATTTTGGTGGGGATGGGGTTTTTCTTGGGCTTAAAGGGACAGCCCCTCTTTGGCAAGCCAAATTTCAAAAGTTGCGAGATTATTGTCTTATATGAAAGAAAATGTCATTTAATAGCATGCCTGAAAAAATTAGGGCTAATTGAAATCTCTTTTTCGTGGAGTTATAGAGCTAAAACTAATAAACCATCGTCCAATGGTTAATTGTGCACTATACGTATATTCACCCAGTGAGGAAGTTCCGTACATGGATTCCACGGAGTACCAGAACGCTATGCGTGACCCCTACGTGACCCGCGCTAGCTACGTGACCCGCGCATAACAATGGATGACCGAATACTGTACAAAATAACCAAACCTCGCTTAAACTGACTACAAGGGAGTAAGATGAATATGCTAGATTTCACTAGGAGGGCCCACCACGGGCTCCCCAATTAGGCGCGCACACCTAAACCCACCAAGTGCCTGCAACTGTATATCCGCATCATGCGGAGTTTGTTTGCAGTACCAAGAAGAAGAAGAAGAAGACATATTCTTAATTTTTGAGATTTTTTTCCGTGACTACCTTTACAAATGTCGGCTTCACAATACCTTTACAAGAATAAGTACAATATTATTGTAATATTATGCTAAATCAGTTTAAAGGGATAGTTGAGTTTTGGTAGAGAGGGCGCTAGACTACTTATTTTTTTGTGAGGTAATGAAACTGAGTGTAAAATTTGAAAGAGCATAACATTTAAATAATAAAATCATCTTTGTTTGATCAAAATCGGTTCAGAGACGGCTGAAATATCCATAAATATAACTATTTGTAATAAACCTGGGGCCCCAGGTTTATTAGAGAATTTTGAACCAGCCGTTACAAATTCAAAAAAATGCTTCCTCTTTTCAAAAAGTTACAAAATAGGTATTTAAATAGTTGTTGGTTATTTATCTTTCTAATCACTATTTCAACAAGGCATCACATGCACAATATTTTATTCAAAATGGTTGAAACCAATGAGTGTTTAGAGAGCGCCCTCTTACGTTTTAACGGCTCTTTTTTAATGATAACATGATCTTTACTACGTCATTTGTAATTTTGTGTTTCTTTCTAGTTGTAACTATTAGTTTGTAATGTAATGATGCAGGTTTTGGTTACTAAAATTCAGTTTCACCAAAACTGTACTCTCCTTACCAGAACTCAACTATCCCTTTAACTCTTTTCTAGACCGATATATAGTTTGATGAAGGGACGCATTCGTTTTCCATTCGTAGAATCCAAATTACAGGGCTGTTCGATCTGATTTTGTTGGTGTGTTTGTTCATTTATCCTCATCCGTCAAGGGGGGGGGGGGGGGGGGGGGGTAAAGGATCGAGACTCGAGGAAGTAGCATGTCTTAGTTCCTTTTATATTTCGTTATTACCCCCATTATGTTTATTCCATCGAGTCAGTGAACTGAATATACAGTTGATTTGTAATTGTATGTAAGGTAATTGCTACTTTCTTTCATTAGAACTGTAATTGTTCTATTCTCTGTTTATGAATAAGATGTTAACATTGGACATATTTTGTTTATGTATTTGTAAATGTTGCATGTATATAATTTGGAAGAATAAAAATGTGTGTGTGTGTGTGTGTGCGTTTGTGTATATGGGCAATTCCAGCGTCATGGACATTACAGATCGGAGAATGTTCATGAATTTCCAATTGCACTACTAATTTATGCCTCTAGCTAATGTCTAATTTTTGTTTTGATTAAAAAGCAATATCCTGGCTTACTATCCAAACAAAGTTTGAGAACATTATCCAATTCGTTATTGAGTTATTCTGCAAAATGTACGCCATCACGGACATTCCATATTTTGGAAATTACCTTTTGCATCCATACACATCTTTGCAAAAGTCTGTGAGTTTACATGGTTATATTATAATGTAGTATACATACTCAACAATATTTTATGAAATTAACTAAATAACACTTGTAGCGACACGACTACTCTTTTCGATGCTTCTATCACATAGGGACTCCCGCCACTGATGTGTACTTTTGCATCAACAAAATGGTTTTATTATTAATATATAAAACTGGACAATATATTATTCAATTAACTAAATTATACATGATAGCGACACGACAGACAACACAATAATCACGCCTATACTCTTTCCGATGCCTGCTCTCACATAAGGACTCCCGTCACTGATGTGTAGCTTGGCATCAATCGTAGTAAAGTAGCACACATGTTATACATTAATTTCACTCTTATATAATTAAACTCAAGACAAAACATTTAACTTCATTGAACAAAAATAAGAAATGAACAAAATGAAATATATATACATGTATATACATATAAATCTTAATACAGTCATGTCTTTTTACCATTTTACACATGTAGTGTCGCCAAATAGACATATCAAAAGACCTTGAACTGACCTGTTCTATATACAAAACGAACCAGAGCTCTTTGAATGTGAAAATTTGAGTTTCTTAACAAATTCATAATTTCGTCAGGTCCTATAATATTCGTCTCTATTATGAGCATTGCTCTTTCAATCATATATTGAGGGCATTCAGCTAAATAATGAAGTACAGTTTCCATTTCTAAGCACCTATCACATAAACCATTTTCTTGAAGGCCTAATCTAAATAAATCATAATTCAGTCCTAGTATACCAAATCGTAATCGTCGAAATATCTTTTCTTCCTTCCTACGTAAGGAGGTATCCAATTTCAATGGTAAATACAATAATACCTGCTTTAATACACACGATGAGTTTGCCCATCTCTGCTGCCAAATATTATTAATTTTATTCTTTATTTCCTGTCTTGCTTCAGCAAGAGTCATCTGACTATATCTGGATTGGACCATTGTATCCCGCCTTTGCGCATTTATCTGCAATTCCATTGCCTTGAATGCCACAATGGACAGGAATCCATTCAAAAGCAACCTTAATGTTATTATTCCTTAAATGAGTTAACAAAATCAAAATTTCTTTTACCAACTTATCCTCTTTTACTTTGCGAATGGCTAAAAGTCCACTCAAAGAATCACTAAAGATGACTACACCGACATATAAATTATCAAATTGTTCTACCCATGTAATGGCTAACATGATTGCAGCTAGTTCTGCTTTAAACGATGACTTTGAGTAAGAAAGCATTTTACTTTGTTTATAACAAAAGCTGGCACCCAAAATGCGAGCGCTCCGCTTTTATATGGCGCAAGGTGCCGAGCGCTGGTGCAAGTATCAACCAATCAAAACTATCATCTACGTAAAAACGGACCAATCCCAAAAGCGCAATAAAAGGCGCTGAAAATTGGTGGTCTTATCTAATTCACTAAATCAAAACATAATTATTTACTTACTGTATATAAATTAAAACTGCAACTAAATGATTACATGAATAAACATTTATAGCA
>JBAMJV010008670.1:0-43979 GCA_037951105.1 Echinarachnius parma
GCAGTGGCCCGGCAGTGGCTCACAAGCGCGGTTTTCCACGCGATTGGCGGGTTGAGTTTCTGTGAAAACGTGTGTGCGATGCGAACAAACATCGAAAAAATACTTTTCTTGCGAAACTCTGAATAATCTGAATATTATTTTTCCGTAAAAATTGATATGTACATGCCTCGAAACGTCATTATTATTAATATTTTTGCCATATAAAACAAGAAAGATGAGTCTACAACGCTGCATTTTTTCAGAGCAAATTGCAATATTTTTTTTCTCCGAGATCCGATCCGATCCGAGATCTCGTTAGCGATATAGAATTCTAACGATCCGAGAACGGGCCGGGATTTTTTGTTTACCTAACAGCATTAAATGTAACCCTATCAAGCCCAAGCTATTTTGGCACTCCCGTGATTATTATAATCGATCATTACATCCATGGCATCCATGGCATAAAAATATATTTTCTCATAATCTCAAACGAGAATGCTCTGACATCGATCATGATCGAATTGGATGGATGTTTGGCAGCTACCATAGTCTACCTCTACGTGTGCGCATTAAGGCGATTTTTTAGTACAGGGCGCTCTTCGCAGTGCACTCTTCGTCTTCGTAGTGCTTTCGTAGTACTACGAAGACGTGCTCTTCGCAGTGCTTCGTAGGGGTTTCGTAGTGCTTCGTAGTGTGCTTCGCAGGTGCTTCGTAGTGTGCTTCGCAGTGCTTCGCAGTGTGCCTTAGTAGTGATCCTTGGGGATTGGTAGGACCCCTCGGATACTGCGACCCACAATCAACTCGCATAACCGGCTCCCTCGTTTAAAGCGGCGACTGGCTGTCTGCACTGCCCTGGTGGCTGGCGCAGCTGTAGCTATCGTCTCGCTGACCAAGGGCAGCAGCTGCAGCGCGGCCAATGGAGCTGAATTTTAAACTTTAAAACGTTTTAAACCTATTCAAGAAAACACGCATTGTGTGAAAAATGTAACTCACTTGCTTTGAAATCTTCAGAATCCAGCTCCTACAAAGGTCTTAAGTCTAACGGAACTCCAACAAATATTGAAATACGTGGAACGGTGAATCATCAACGGGACCGTCGAACAAAATTCAGATTTTGTGAATTTTGCATTATTGTATGTCGCCATCTGTAGTTAGATACATTATAGTCGAAAGATATTTTGGGGCTTTTTGATGTTTGATGAAATGATGATGATGAGGATGATGAGGATGAGGATGAGGATGAGGATGATGATGAGAATGAGATGATGGTGGTGATGAGGATGATGATGAGAATGAGGATGATGGTGGTGATGAGGATGATGAGGATGTCGAGGATGATGATGATGATGATGATGATGATGATGATGGTGATGATGATGGTGATGATGATGATGATGATGATGATAACGTACAGAACAAAGCGCTCTCAGAATAGAATTTCTAGATTGACTGTGCGATAAACAATTGCTCATCTTATCTATCATTAGTATTATTGTTATTATTATTATTTATTTATTTTTTTTTTTTAAATTATTATTATTATTATTATGATTATTATTATTATGATGATGATGATGATGATGATGATGATGATGATGATGATGATGATGATGATGATGATGATGATGATGATGATGATGATGATGATGACGACGATGATGATGATGATGATTATGATGATGGTGATGGTGATTTGTAAAGGTGATGGTGGTGATGATGGTGATGATGACGGGGGCTTAGTTACAGAAAACAGCCCCCCCCCCCCTCTTCTCACCCCAGTCCCCACCGTCTATCCCCCCCCCCCCCCCCCATCCCTTATAATAATAGTTCTGAACAGTTCTCAGCTAGCTGCATTGTGAGAAATTGCACATACGCACAATTGTTTCAATATTAATCTTTCTCCTCCCTATTCCCGATAATACGTTTGTATTCATCTTCAGACAGCCCCCATTTTTTTTTTTTTTCCTTCTTTTTAAAGAAAAGAATTACACAGGTCATGACAAAGCTAAATGATGGCATCATTGGCATGCCTTGGTGATAATAGGGGATT
Organism: Echinarachnius parma; assembly: GCA_037951105.1. Taxonomy (NCBI): domain Eukaryota; kingdom Metazoa; phylum Echinodermata; class Echinoidea; order Clypeasteroida; family Echinarachniidae; genus Echinarachnius; species Echinarachnius parma. The sequence continues at coordinate 2,030 of JBAMJV010008670.1, forward strand.
GCGTCAATTCTAGTTCGAGTTCTAGAGCTATATATCACAACATTTTTGCAGTGTCGCCGCCGGCCGGCCGGGGATAGAATTAATTGATCTCGAACATTATTAAAATTTATTTTAGGAAATTCCACAGTTTTTGGCAAGGCTGAACTTTAGTAACCAAACCTGGACAGTAACATTATAAACTACAAGTTATAACTCCACCATGCTCCAAAAGGTATACAAAATTACAAACGACTAAGTAAAAAGCCTGTTATCATTCAAAAAGAGCCATTAAAACACAAGAGGGCGCTTTCTAAACAGGCATTGGTTTCAACCATTTTTCATACAAAATTATGCATGTGATGTTTTATTGAAATAATGATTAAATAGAGAGATCATCAACAACTATTTAAAAAACGCTTTTGAACATTTTTGAAAAAGTGCAAGCATTTTTAAATTTTAAAAAAATATATCATCTAATTATTTGGGCCCCAAATAATTATAAGATCAGATATATTTATTGATAATAAAGTTTATTCTGCCATTAAAATTGCATGTTCTCTCAAATTCGACACTCAGTTTTTCATTACCTCACAACAAAATTGTGATGTGCAGCGCCCTCTCTACCAAAACTAAACTACCCTTTAATCGGCTACACAATGTTCAAGGGTGAATGTCGCTTGCAAAAGGCGGGGCCCATTATGCCAGCATGGGCGTCAGAGGTGGTGGGGACAGGGGGGGGGGGGGGGGGGGGATAGGCGGGGCCCATTATGCCAGCATGGGTGTCAGAGGTGGTGGGGGAGGGGGTTGGGACATGCCCCAACGTACCCCCCCCCCCCACTTGTTCATATTTTGAATGTTTGAATATTTTGAATGTTTTGAATATTTGAATATTTTGAATATTTTGAATATTTGAATGTTTGAATGTTTGAATATTTTGAATGTTTGTTTCCCATAGCTTTGTACAACATTATGTGAAATTTCTGTCTCAGGTATGCACCAAATCGCACAATTTCAAGCCTTAAATGCAAAAGCTCCCTATACAGTCCTCAGTGGGAGGGGGACACTCTCCTGCCAGGTCGCTTCCTTCGCAATGCCCCCCTCCTCCCCCCACACACACACTTTTGAGTGATGGACAGGGGCAGCATCTGTATCAGGAACTCCATTAAAATCATTGATTATAAAACAAACAAAACAAATTAAGTATTATGGTGTAAAATAGTAATTTGAATGAATGCCAAAATCATAAAATAACAACAACAACACACATTGAGAAGCTGTTCAATGCCCTTGTATGCCAAGGGCCATTTCTCTTTCCAAGGCACTGAAATACCATACCACGCCAGGAAAATTGTTAATCGTAAATAAAACAATTCGCTCTGAATGAAAATTACCACAATAAAATAAATGGAATTATTGGTCAACTTGATTCATTTGGGGCCCGGTTTAATTTCGTCCGCCGTGCACAAATATTTAAAATACATTAGCGCCATCTATTGACGAAGCTTTTACGTCATTTTTTCAATGTAACGAGAAGTCAAAATGGCGACATTAGCCTGGCAGCCGAATACTGAAGGTTTGGAGCAAATTCTTCAACTTTTAAAAGAGTCACAGAGTCCAGACACAGAGATACAGAGAGCTGTTCAACAAGTATCCTTCCCTCAATCGACCGATCATTAAATTTATGTCTTGCATGTATTCATTGTTAAATTAATTTAGTTTATTGCACGTCATGATTTTTCATTCATTCACTCAAAATTGTGTTGTCTTCTCATTGCACGTGCGTTGTGTGTATTGTGCGGTGAATCCAGATTTGTGACATCGCCATCGCGCGCAAAACGTGCTGTGCATACATTGCATGTGACTGAGTGGTGTCCATTAGATTGTGAATGTGACTGCAAGTGAGTGATTGAGTGACATTGAGCAGACAGAAATAGATTGCAATTATTCAAAATTGAGGATGTCAATTTATTTAATGTATGTTCAAAGAAAGAATTAATAAAACGGAGAATATCATGATGGTCACGGCTCACGGAGAATAAATTGTGTCAAATTACATTTATGATTTACTGCCAAGACTCAAGTTCAGTCAAGTCCTCTCTAGTCTCTAATTTGTTCACTCTTTAACTTCAAGATCAAGGGATCAAGAGCGTGGGGTTGTCCCCCCAATGATGGCGCTAATGCAGTTTCGTACACCTTTTTTTCTTTTTTTTTCTTCTTTTTTTCCAACGCTTTAAAAAGCCTTTAAGGCTTTATTTGTCTTCAAACTCAACTAAATTAGTTCGTATTACTCACTGCACTTTGTCCTTACATATCCCTCGATGGTCTGTTGTAATATTTTGGTCAACATTCAAGCCCTTTTTTGGCGACTTTAATCGATGGTTTTGAAAGCGTCGCGGCACCAGCTTCGCGGTCGCACAAATCAAAATAGCGGGACTTCAACGAGTAGCTATGCCGTTAGCTACCGGTGACATGAACGTGGAGAGAGTACCGTACTCCTGCGCGCGCAGTACCGGTTACATCCATAGCTGAAGCGATGTATGGTGGCTCTAAATGTGAAACGTAAAAAAAACACGATCATAAGGCCACCCGCTTGATCAATTGATTACGTTTCAGATTTATAGCCACCATACATCTGGATGTAACCGGTACGGCGCGCGCAGGAGTACGGTACTCTCTCCACGTTCATGTCACCGGTAGCTAACGGCATAGCTGCTCGTGAAGTCCCGCTATTTCGATTTGTGCGAAGCTGGTGCCACGACGCTTTCAAAACCATCGATTAAAGTCGCCAAAAAAAGGCCTTAAAAGTTAAATGTTGACCAAAATATTACAACAGACCATCGAGGGATAAGGACAAAGTGCAGTGAGTAATACGATCTAATTTAGCTGAGTTTAAAGACAAATAAAGCGTTGGGGGAAGGAAAAAAAAAAAAAAAAAAGGGGTACGAAACTGCATTAGCGCCCCAATGATCAATATAATTGAGATGAAGAAGGCAAACCAGTACTTTGTAGATGCACACGCTCGGAAATGGTGATCGTCCAAAAAAACAAAGATATCCGGCATTCTCTACTAATACTAGTATTACTATTCCGTGCCTGCGACTTGGTATGCATGACTAAAAGAACCGATGGGTTATACAAATTGCATAGAGCATCATTTCTTTTCGTCAAGCATGCAGCATTCTCTTTGAAGACGTGCCCACAACTTGGCATGCATGACAAAAAGAACCGATGCGCTATACAAATTGCATGTACATGTAGAGCACACACACCCCTGCAAGTCAAGAGGCTCGAGCATGGGTCCTGCTAACTCAAGTGAACGCTAGCGCGGAGCGCTAGCGTTCAAGGTCGGGCTGATAGTGCCCCCGAATTTATGATCTAATGTGCACAATAAGTGTGCTTAAAATTATACATATGATACGGTACTTACCACCGATTAGATGATACATATGTGATGCAACTATGGGGTGGATCAGAATGATGATTTTTCGCTCCATTCCGCATCAAAATGAGTGATTTATGCACCTCCTCGACTTCTATCTGTGTTGTATCGCGACTTCTGAACGATGGATGATCGCGCGAACGGTCTCCATTCAAGTACCGCGCCCGCCGAATAGACGGCAGATCTGACTCGCGCGTTTCGTGGTCGTATGGTAATCGATCGTTCAGAAGTCGCGATACAACACAGATAGAAGTCGATGATGTGCATAAATCACTCATTTTGATGCGGAATGGAGCGAAAAATCATTCGACCTTGAACGCTAGCGCTCCGCGCTAGCGTTCACTTGAGTTAGGGTCCTGCATAATAAGTCGTGGGCACGTCTTTGAAGAGAATACCAAGCATGCCAAGTCGTGGGCACGTCTTAGTAGAAAATGCCAGACATCCTAGTCTTAAACGAGGGCAAATTGCATCAGCGAAAGTGAGGGTCGTCCTCTTTTTTATTTTAGCCAATTTAGGGATGTTTTTTTTTTCTTAAACGCTGTACGGGATTAGGGTGACAGTTACGGGTCTTGAAAGCAGCGTCGGAAATACACGGGGGCGACGGGCAATTTCGCCCCCGTGAGTCTCAAAATCGCCCCCTAAAATCCTGAAAACTGTACTTGAGCGGGCGACCCTTCTACGAAGAGTCGCCCCCGCCGGAGTAGATCGACAAATCTATCGCTTTCATGGCCTTTTTTACATTATTGTCATGTTCACTGTCAGCATTCTAGCGATAGACGCAACCCATTCACTCTGCCTTGAGAGGCAAGAACACCGTAAGTCCGCAGTAAAAGTTACGGAAAATCAGTTGACTTCGACTTAAAAAAACAACATTTTCGTACTTTGCGCGACATTTGTAGCCCTATCAATACATTTAGGGCGACTATAATACTTTAACTCACCAATCTCGTGTGTCGCTATACATGTCATTCTATAAACGGCGATTTGGGAGATTTTACAACGCTTTCCATCACTTTTCCTCGGGTCTTTCGCGGAACCTTTTTTCGAACTGCATACATAATGCATGCATCCGTATGCGCGAACACTTTTTCAGAAACTTAGGCAGCTAGGTACGGTACAGCGCCAGGTTCTTAGGCAGCTAGGTACGGTACAGCGCCAGGTTCCGTATAGGGCAATTCCACGCCAAATGAGCCAAAAGTGGAAAAATCAAATGAGGATTATTTTTGATCTTGTTTATTTTTTCTGGATTATTTTTTCATAAATCATGATCACATAATGATATCTTTCAGTTTACATGATTAAAAAAAATATTGGGCATCTCCTGATAGGAGAAACAGACACCATACATGAACCCATACACATGGGACTACACAGTGCCTATTTCTAGATTTTCTTCATTTTTTGCATTCCTTTCTATTATTTTTCTGTTTTAAGGTACCAAATTGGATGATTGGATATCACAAAATGTGTTCACATTAAAATTTCATTTTTTTTGAGAGTCCTAAAGTATATTTTTAATGAATCAAAAACTCTGTCCTTCCGTTACTGTCCTTCCGTTACCGAACAGTGAAGCAATTAACTTCTTGTAATTAATATACCAATAGACATATTTTTTTCAAATAAATGTTGTAATACTCTTTGAACATTAGGGAATGGACTATGAGCCAATATAACATGATAGCATTTGAAACTTCACAGAGATTGGATCATAACTAAAGAACTTGAAAATCCATGTCCATTTTGCCGTCCTTCCGTTAAACGTAATGTAAAAAAAAAAAGAAAAAAAAAAGGAAATCAAAGGTGTCCCAAGAGTCTCAGAAATGTTATTTACAATGATGAATCATAAGCAGGATCCTGGAATTATTTGATTAAATTTCAAAAATTGCGTCTGAATGTCCTTCCGTTACCGTGAATTGCCCTATAGCAGCTTTGCAGCACTGTACCATACCTAGCTGCCTAAGTTTCTGAAAAAGTGTTCGCGCATGCGCATACGGATGCAGTTCAAAAAAAGGTTCCGCGAAAGACCCATGTGGTATCCGGTATGCAGGCTTGTCGATATCTCCATCCCAGCACTAACGGCGCTGACAGGTGCGAATTGGGCGGTGGATTTTTCAATTTCTCGGGCGGGCCATTGGATTTCTTCCGATATTTCTGTATTTAACGATGCTTGGGTTCAGATTTTACCACACAAGCCCTTTTTAAATACTTATTCAACAATATTGATCAATTAGTATGGCCAATATCTATGTTTTCGGTAACTTTTCCAAAACTGTTATTTGGCTTTAAAGTATAGGACCATCGCAACCTTGCCACTGCGATCAGCAATGGAATGGTAGCTGATTTGGTAATTTGTCTCGTTTCTTAGCAAAGCAGATGTCATTATAAATGAGGACACCCCCCAAAATATCAGACGATCTGCATTTCCGAGCGTGCGCCTCTATTGATAATTGTACTACTGTCTTTCTGCTAGTTTAGCATCCAAAATCAGTGTCCCACCCTGGCCAGGGGCTTTAGCAGTTTGTGTTGGGATGTGCGTGCATAAAGAAACGGGCCTTTTCTGTCGATGTGCCCATGCCTGGGCATGGCATGACAAAAAGAATGTTCAGATGCTCCATGCAGTTGCATAGAGCAGTGTTTGTTCTTTTGTCATGTCTTTGGCCGTTGGCACATCTCAGTAGAGAATACTAAAACATGAAACGAGGGCGCATGGCTTGCCATGCAGTTGGCATGGTGGCCGTTCAGTGGGCATTTTCTACCAAAGCGGGCCTAAGACTTTGCATGCATGACTTAAAAGAATTGATGCTCTATACAAATGACATAGAGCATTGACACTTTTTGTCATGCATTCCTAGTTGTGGGCACGCTTTGGTAGAGAATGCCATACAGTGTAAATTCCCCTAATTGGCTATAAGTTTGATATTAAATGCAATTTGCACATAGGACGAAAACAACATTTGGGTACAAATGGGAACATAGAGAAACTTGAGTAAGCATGTCAGGAATTGACTTATCAAGAAATTCAATGATTTTTTCATCAAGAAAAACCAATGAAGCTAATGCATGAACAATACAAATTTATTAAAGGAATCTGACATAGTAACTTTGTTGACGTGTGCAAAAAATAAAATGTTGATGAATTGTGTACTCTTTTGATCAGATATGTCTACTGGAATATTTTAATCATTTCACATTCAAGGGATAGTACAATTTTGGTCAAACAGAATTTGTTGTAAGTAAAACTTGTAAGTTATCATAAAAAAATAAGTTATAATTCAATGATGCTTGAAATTAATGCTGTTAGGTAAACAAAAAATCCCGGCCCGTTCTCGGATCGTTAGAATTCTATATCGCTAACGAGATCTCGGATCGGATCGGATCTCGGAGAAAAAAAATATTGCAATTTGCTCTGAAAAAATGCAGCGTTGTAGACTCATCTTTCTTGTTTTATATGGCAAAAATATTAATAATAATGACGTTTCGAGGCATGTACATATCAATTTTTACGGAAAAATAATATTCAGATTATTCAGAGTTTCGCAAGAAAAGTATTTTTTCGATGGTTTGTTCGGCATCGCACCACACGTTTCACAGAAACTCAACCCGCCAATCGCGTGGAAAACCGCGCTTGTGAGCCACTGCCGGGCCACTGCCCTCAAAAATCGGCTATAAATTACCCTTTTAGGGAACCACACAATTCTGGTAATCTACTTACATGATAACATGGCATCTGAAAGCCGAACAGAATACAAAATAACCCCCCAAATCAAAGACAAAACTGCTGAATTATCGATATATTTCCAAAGAAAAAAATCGGATTACGGACGGCTAGGCCTCGAGAGAACTCCAATGAGTTAGCTAGCTATAGCTTGCATGCACATGCAACAAGTTATTAGGCGTTAATTTGGTCGTATTACTTTGCGTGTGTTATGGTGAACGTTTTTTCTTACGCGAGATCCATCCGCCGAAAATTGGGGAATTCCCGGCGGCGGATCTATATCTGCACACGCAATTATACAAGCAAACGGGAGCGGTGTAGTAATTTTTTATCGATATTTTGCGCAATTGTTTTCATTGTTTAGGGGCATATTTTTGTTTCCGCCCAGCTATCAAACGCCAAGAAATCATGTAAGTAGAATATCAGAACATTTTTAAATGTGCAAATGACAATAAAACGTATTCAGAGCCACATTTTGAATGCACTGGCTTATTAGCTCGATCATACAGACATCCAACAGACGTCTCCCCTCGAGTATCGGCGTAACTTTGATTGCACATCCGTCCACAACATCGTTCAAATGACTAGCAATTTCGCGCATCCTGTTCAATTTTCGACTGCAAAACGAACTGACGAACCATGAATTTCTCCAAAATAACCACTCATAAAGTAAACAATATTGATTTCCCCATTTCTTATTTAAATTACACTACTTAATGGACTGTCAAACATACACATGTTCAATTATCACTGGAGAAAATGGGTCGGCAAAATCTTCCGATATTTTCTACCGAGAAAAAATATTTCTCGGATCCGTCTCGGAATCGGCTCGGAAGCCATTACCGCGGGATCTCGGATCGGATCCGGATCGGATAACAGCATTACTTGAAATGGTAGTAAAACATAACAGTTTAAGTTACAGGGCTGTTTTCATTTAAAAAAGCAGCCGTTAAAGGGACTTAGTAACATTGTCCAAATCCTCAAAATAAAATTTTAATTCTAGCGGTTTCCTTATACCTTGATGTATTCGTATTAACAATAAAATCATGGGACAGGTTTCGGTTTTTCCAAATTTCCCTTTCGTTACAAAGATATGTATGATTGAAGTATTCAGATAAGAAAAACTCCGGGCGAGTTTTTCTTCCGTGTACAAAGTGAGTGCAGTGAGTTTCTGAATATCACTTTGCATTTTCGCTCATACCTTGGCCATACAATGTCCATTTGACTTGAAATTTTCACACAATACCCTGTGGACATATGAGATAACAACAATATACATTGCACCAACCATTCATCACTTTTTGCACATGTCAACAAAGTTACTAGATCCCTTTAACATAAGAGGGGGCTCTCCAGACACCTCAAGTTTCACCCATTTTTTTTAAGTCAACAAATGTGAATGTGATCATGTTTGTTTAAAATAATTATTCAATAGAGAGATGATCATCAAAAAACATTTTAAAAACGTTTCAAGGGTAGATTTTCAAAAATGTGTAGGATTTTAAAATATTTTCTCAAAAGTTGGTCCCAAACATGAAGAGATTTCACTCCATGCAGTGAAACATGCAGTGTGTATACATGCTTTATTATTATGATGTAAAATACTGCTGAAAACTGCTTATAGTGCCTGTGTAATCAAATTAAAGGGACTTAGTAACATTGTCCAAATCCTCAAAATAAAATTTTAATTCTAGCGGTTCCTTTATACCTTGTTGTATTCGTATTAACAATAAAATCACGGGACAGGTTTCGGTTTTTCAAATTTCCCTTTCGTTACAAAGATATGTATGATTGAAGTATTCAGATAAGAAAAACTCAGGGCGAGTTTTTCTTCCGTGAGTGCAGTGAGTTACTGAATATCACTTTGCATTTTCGCTCATTACTTGGCCATACAATGTCCATTTGACTTGAAATTTTCACACAATACCCTGTGGACATACAGTATGAGATAACAACAATATACATTGCATCAACCATTCATCACTTTTTGCACATGTCAACAAAGTTACTAGATCCCTTTAAGTCGATATAAGGCCTACATTTTCGATCCTAGCAGAATCTTCATCTAGGCAAAATGACGATGGTTCATACAGAACCTTATTATATATTATTTATTATATAGCCATATTGTTTGATGTATTTTCTGTCAAAGTTAGCCTTAACTCCTCCACTTCAGAAACTCGAGTCACTGAACCAGTACCCAGATTTCAACAACTATCTCATCTTTGTCTTGACCAAGCTCAAGAAAGAAGGTAAGTTTGATTTGATTCCAAATATTATGCGTGGCTGGCTCTAGCAAAGTCAGGCTCTTGTCAGCAACTCATGTTTTGCAATATATCTCAAGAAGGGATTGACAGATTCTGACCAAACTTGGTACATTAATGTATCTTGGGGGGCCGATGATCTGATTAGATTCTGGGGTCATGAGGTCAAAGGTCAAAGGTCACAGAGCTCATTATATATGCAAAAATAGCTCGTGATCGCGTTATCTCAAGAACGGATTGACGGATTCTGACCAAACATGGTACATGTATGTATCTTGGGGGGCCAATGATCTGATTAGATTTTGGGGTCATGAGGTCAAAGGTCAAAGGTCACAGAGCTCATTATATATGCAAAAATAGCTTGTGATCACGTTATCTCAAGAAGGGATTGACAGATTCTGACCAAACTTGGTACATGTATGTTCCTTGGAGAGCCAATGAACTGATTAGATTTTGGGGGTCATGAGGTCAAAGGTCACAGGGCTCATTATATGTAAAAGTAGCTTGAGATTGGAAATCTCAAGAACTGAATATCAGATTTCAATCCAACTTGATACCTGAATGTATCTTAGGGAACAATTGTAGTCATTAGATTTTGGGGTCATGAGGGCAAAGGTCACTTATAGCTCATAATTGTGATACGTCAAGGTCTAAAAGACAGAGTACCATCAAAATTTAGTTGACAGAATTAATTATGTGTACATGTTGATTTGGGCTTGATATGAATTAATGGCGGAGGCATGATTTAAGTCGAAGATCCATCTAGTTTGCTATAATCTTGGAAACAGTTTTTAATTTGGTCTAAATACATTACTGATGAGAAAAAGTGATGTTTCCATTTTTTATTTTTGGTCCCAGGGTGCATTTTGGCGATTTTAAAGATAATTAGCTAATTGGCATATTTGTGAAATAAGGTCAGGGGTCATTTTCTATCTAGGAATAGTACAATATTGATACAAACTAGTATTCTAGGGTATTTTGGGGTAAGGATTCCATTTCCAGTGCTCGTTTGTAAGTGCTGTATGGGAAACACTCTGAAATCCAAGATGGCTGCCCCTAATTTGCATATTTATGAATATTATTGATTTTCAGTGGCTACAGCCCTTAATAAGCAATAATTCCGGATTATTATTTGTCAGTTATGTCAACCCTCGAAATTAACTTTTTTTGCTGGTGGCCCGGTCGGGCCAGTAAAATTAGTATTTTTCCAATTTTGGTGGCCCGAAACCAAAATCTACTGGCCCGAAAAAAATAAGGAAAAACAAAAGTAAAATTAAAACAATAACCATATTCATAGTTTCAGGGTACTGGGCAATGTTTAGCCTCATTTGTTACTGTATTCCAATGCTCGAAATTATCTTTTTTTCTGGTGGCCCGAAAATAAAATTTACAAACAAAGAAAAACAATGGTCATGACTACTTGGTCATTAATTGGTAAATTATGGAAGTTATGTATTAAAATTACCACCATCATTAAAGAAATCCATCACTGAATAAACAAAACAAAACCTAGAATCGAGCAGTTTCATCTAAGAGTCATCAACTGATGAAACTAAGCTCTTTTCCATGTACGATTTTGTTATTTTATGGTCCATAAAATCTCCAACACAAAAAAACACACATGGGACTGAGCATAGCTAAGATAACTTTTCAAATCGGGAAATGAAATCACTTAAATCTTTGTTATTTTACAAGCTAAAATAATTCCAAGTAGTCACAAGTCTCTACCTTGTAAAAATGATTCTTTCTAATACCTTCAAAAATATGAATAATGATCCGAAAGATGAAATTATTCCCCTTTATTGACGGTATCGCGGACGGTATCGCAAAGGCAAGCACACTGCACTTTGCAATATGAATGAATGTGAAAAGTTAGACATGTGTTTTGATAGGTCTTAGTATGCACACATACTCCCTCTGTGGATTGGTTTTTCTATGTTTATATTCTACATGTTGCAAAGGCTTCCAGGGGGTGTGTGGGAAATTAAGAAAACAGCATAAGCATATGCTTTTACTTTTAGTCATTACACACCTCTGGAAGTTGTTTAATTTTACCATGATTTATCATGCAAGAAGTAGATAATTCAAGGGAGAGTGTTCATATGAGGAAATAGCACATATTTGTAGGCATAAATAAGGATTAATTCAACTAGCGCAAGTGCGCTTGCGACTTTTTATGTCCGTCCTTTTCATTTCTTGCAAATATTTAAATCACAATTAAAGTGTTTTTAAGAGGTGTCAAACTTGAGATTCATATTCCTTGATGTTGTCTTCTTATGGTTTAAACATTTGGTGGCCCGATCGGGCCACCAAACTTTGGCATTTTCATGTTTTTACTGGCCCGACCGCAACTATTACTGGCCCCGGGCCATCGGGCCTACGCCAATTTCGAGCGTTGGTTATGTTCTAAGTATGTATTTAAGATATCAAAGATGAGTTGCCATCGTGGCAACCTCTAGCAATGCATATTATTTGCATATTTATGTATTTTACCTAATTTGCATATTCCCCCTAATCGAGTAATACCACTTTTCCAAGGTTTTGGGGGGCAGCAGATCCATTTTTGATACTTATTTACCTGTATCACCATGGCATCCATCTCAAATCCAAAATATTTTCGTTAAGGTATGGGAGATCAATCTAGGTGGATGCTATAAGAAAATACAAAAATAAGTTTTCAGTTCAGTATGTTTCTAAAAATACAGGCCCTCAAAGTGCCATTAAGCCTTTTGGCACCTTTAAAGAAACCAGAGCCATATCATAAACGTATCTGTGCACGGTAACAGCGTGACCTCTGAATTGTACATGTATATGGGAGATATTGATGATATGAATAAGATTATATAATTTTGATGTAGTCATCCAGAATCTATGCAGAACTAGATGAATGGGTAATATAACCCAGATGCTCTGAAATGATGGTTCGCATGACACAAATTTGCAGCCTAGCGCCCTCTATTGATCAAAAATGTTTTTGGACAAAACTGAAATTCTTATTTTTTTCAGAATTTAGTTTGAGGAACCATCAAATATAAAACCCAAAATACCAACTTAATTGCAACAATGAAATATTAGACCTTTGACATCTGACCTTTGACCTTATTTCTCAAATTAGCATACAAATGTTTAATTTTATGTCGGCACAGTGCATATCTACAAGTGATTTGTTGCATGTAACATGATTTCAATGTCAGTAAGTTTTTGTGTTTGAATTGGTAATTATCCGAGTGACCTTTGACCTGTGCTCCAAACATTTTCATAGAATTTTCTTTTATCTACAGTACTCTTTCTAACATTAATTCTGGCATTTTTTTGTGAGATAAAAAATAAACTACAATAATTTGACCTGTTGACCTTTGACCCCATGACCAAATTCTATAATCAGGTCATCTAATTCACTGAACGCATACCAGTATTAATTATCATGTCATCCTTCAAGGATTCTTGAAATATCTTGAGAATAATATATTTTTTGCATATTAATTAGCTGTGACCTTTGACCTTTGACCTTATGGCCCCAAAATGTATCAGATAATCCATACCTCTGAATACATGTCTTGTACAAAGTTTGAACAGAATCCATCCAACGATTCTTGAGATATTGCAAAAAAAAAGTAGGTTGCGTCACGCTGTTACCCAAAAAGTAACAGCGTGACCAAATTGATATTGCTTAGATTTATTAGTGGTAAAAGATAATGCTGCTATTTAGCATCCATAATATAGCTCTATGGGTGAATGAAGAAGAAACAAAAAATAATTTCATTCCCATTCATATTTTTCCAGAAATATTAAAAATACCTGTTTTTAGGGTAACAGCGTGACATATAGATGACTATAAATGAAACAGTCACTGAAGCAGAACAAAGAGCGAAAATGCCGAAATAGATATTTATCTGATAAATTGAAGTAATGTTCTTACCAACACTGAAAGAAAATGTTATGAAAACCTATTTTTGCAGCTCTTTTAAGCTTAATATTTACAAGTATATTTTGTGAAAATAATTGAAAATTAATTTATGCTAATTAATTCCTATGAAATAAATGCATTTCTGAATAGTTTGATCTTTAAAGGCCAAGTTGAGTTTTGGTAATTTCCAAAGTGCCCCCCCAACATCGATTGTAACGGATTTGGTTGATTTCAATTCCATATGAAAGATCATCGAAAAAAACATGGGAAATAATAATAATTTCCATTCAAATGCTCTAATTGTTGTGAAATTTGCTTTCAAAATATCATATAAAAGTGGTTGACGCCCGGGTATCACTTTTTAGAACCGCTAGTGCGAGGCACTAGCGTTCTATGTTCTCCTAATAAAAGACTGAAACCAAATATTTGTGTGCACGCTAATTGTGCTTAAAACTATACATATGATACGGTACTTACCAGCAATTTACTCTCCAATATGTGATCCAACTACCGGGTGGATTTAGATTATGATTTTTCCTTCCATTCCGCAAAAAATCAGTGATATATGCGCCTCATGGACCAGTCTCTCCGTGTGTTAGTGCGACTGTGAACGAAAGGCGAACGAATGCGAATGGGGCTTGCGAGTTGCGTCAACGGCAGTGTTGGAGTCATACTTCTATGGTTGCGATACATAATATACACGTACTACTGTATAGTATTACCGCACACAGTGACTGCACTATGTACAGTCCCGTATTACCGCACACTGCACTATACAGTCCGGTATTAGGACCTACAACGCTAGTGCTTCGCGCCGAGTTAATTTGACACTTCGAGTTGTAACGGCTCTTTTTGAATGATAACAGGGGTTTTACTTTGTCGTTTGTAATTGTGTATACTTTTCGAGCATGGTGAAGTTATAACTATTAGTTTGTATCGTAATCGTGCAGGTTTTGGTTACTAAAGTTAAGTTTGACCAATACTCAACTATCCCTTTAAGCTTTAATTTGATACCAAATATGTTATGATTTGACGAATTTGAAAAATGGGTGCGTATGTCAATGTTTGCTTGGAATTGCCCTATAGCAAAAAAAATTGCTGCTTTACATAACCTGATAGACTAACTATTCTAGCATATGGACATTGATGAGTTAGAGATAATTATGCTAATTACCATGGTAAATGTCGCTGGTCCGTAATCGGCCCTGGGCCCTGAAGCTTAATTTTAATGGCATTTGCCATTGTTAATTCTGAGCCATGCTGTTCTTGATTATTTGAATTTATTTCTACTGTTTGTTTAGTGATGAATTACAAAAGATGGTAATTTAGGTCAGGTCATGGTTGTACTTAGTGTGATACACCTGATGGAATAAATGGATGCGCTCACTAATAGTGTGATTATACCCAGTTATAAAGACCGAAAGGTAGCACACTTCTCACACAGAAGGTTACTCTTCTCACACAGAATTATGAGGCAGGAAATGAGACTTAACCTGCGGTAATCCTGATTTGACTCAAACTCAATTTGACCTGGGTAACTAACAGGCAGTGTACTCAAGGCAGAAATAAATTATGCAGCTATTTTTAACCTTCAATGTGTCATAATATGAAAGCTAATTCAAGAGAATACAATTTTGTGCAACGGTGCAAGCATTTTTTGGTTTTATACTTTGTATGCAGAGCATCAACTAAATTACAAAGTTAACCTATTTGCGAACAATTACAATTTAGCAAAATACTTTACAGAAATTGCCCATTCAATCTTGTGTCGTGATGTTTACACTGCAGTACCCATCGTTTGCATTGTTTACATTGCAACGTTTATTGCAGTAGTGCAGCGTAATCCTGTTTCATATATTTATTTTTTATTCGGAGGTTTTATGAAAAATCATTTGTAGCCTTACTGACTCATTGCTGATAACATGTCCATACTTGCATTGAATGTGTTAGTAAGCGAATGAAATCATGTGCTGGATTCAGTTGTCTAATAATGACACAACAAATCCTTGTCATGCTCAGTCAAGCAGAAGTGAGGCATGTTTATTGCATGCGTTAGCTTTGTATTGCATGCGTTAGCTTTGGATTGCATGCGTAGCTTTGTATTGTAAACAATATGTTTTAGACAAATTTTGTCTAGATTGTTCACACTTTGTGATTTTATATAATATAATTGTATGTCATTATGTAGCTCTCTGCATTCTTGAGCTTTGCCTGAATGAACTGAATTGAACTGTTACAAGGAATAATTGCTTGGGGAAAAACAAAATCTGATTTATTTTTATATTTTTAAATATATTCTAGAATAAGTCGTGTCTGGCAGTCTGACCCAACTATTTTCATCGGCGTAATTTTTGTTTAAGGGTGTAAAAACAAAATGCGCCGCTTGGTGGCATAAGTTTGAAGCATGTATGACTGACTTTATGGGTTTTTTTTGAAGGAGAAGGAGGTGGGTGGGCCGGTGGGCCGGTGGGCCGGTGGGGCTACTACATTAACACATTTGTTATTGACTGCCCAACCGGGCCACATAGAAATAAGTTAATTTCCAGCATTGGGATAGGAAGCAGAGTTGATTTTATAATAATTTGCTTTTTTATTTTCCATATCCTATTACTCCACCGTGCATTGCATACATTGATTAAATAGATGTAGTGCTCTTCGTGCCCTTTTACTTAATTGAATTATGGGATCTATGTGTGTTTGATGTGTCAAGATGTCTGTCTGCGCATCTAGATTGCTGAGCTTGAATTCTTGACATTCTGGTGTGCCTAATTTCTCATCACATCATCGAATCGCATCACAAACCCAAGCTGCTTCGATATTTGTCTGTCGTTCTCTTTCTCTATCTCTTATCTCGCTTGTTAGATTTCCTTATAATATCACCATTTAATTTGTTTTATCTTTCTTTTTCTCATGATTTACCCTCTCCATGAAATGATCATGCACCAATATTTATTTCACTCTTTCTCTCCATCACCTGACTCCTGACTCCTGACTCCTGTCCTTTTTCTCCACACGTTCCTTTTTTTCTCTTTCTCTCATCCATTTCTCTCTTGTCATCTTTCCCGACAACACTGTTTATTTGTGCCAGCTTTCTCATCTCATCACATCATTGTATCGCATCTCAAACCCAAGCTGCTTCGATATGTGTCTGTCTGTCTTTTTCTCTCTATCTCTCATCTCTCATCCTTCTTTTCTCCCTTGTTCTATTTCCTTATAAATATCACCATTTATTTCGGTCTTATCTTTCTTTTTCTCATGATTTACCCTCTCCATAAAATGTTCTTGCAGTTTGCACTATGCACTAATCTTCGTCTTTCTTTCTCTTTCTGTCCCGTGTCTCCTTACTTTATTTCTCTCATCATACACTGACCGATCATCCTTGTTTCTCTTTCTCTCATCCTCCATTTCTCTCTTGTCATCTTTCCCCACATCACTGTTTATTTCTGCCCCATCTTTCTCATGATCATCACATCATCGCATTACACCACAAACCCAAACTGCTCCAATATTTGTCTATATCTTTCGCTCCATCTCCTGACTTCTGTCTTCTTTCCCCCACAACTTATATAATTTATTTTTCTCTTTCTCTCATCTTCTATTTCTCTCGTTCAAGTTGTTGTCTTTCCCTTTATATCGCTGTTTATAATTGTCCCATCTTTCTATATCTCATGGGTTCCACTCTCCAGAAATTTGTCATGCACTCCTGTACATGTGTCAATGTAGACAGGCTCTCCGTGGAATTGTACAGTACATTACTACATTTACATCTCTTTATTCATATCTCACCTTTTCTTATTGTATATATATATATATATTTTTTTATAGAATAGATATATGTGAGGTAAATGTGAGGCCATGAAAAAAAGAGGGATTAAAAGTAAATTAACCTGTGCAGAAACAAGATTACATAAATGTTTTACTCTAACCCACTAACCCCCCCCCCCCCCCTTCATCTCTTGCTCTTACGATCTTCATTCAGCAAACAACTGTTCTCTATGTGCCTCCTGCTCTTTCTTTCTTTCTTCCTTCGTCTCTTCGTCCTCCATTTCCCCCCTCTATTTTATCATTTCTTCTCTAGCTAACAGTCTCTCTTTAGGGAAAAGAGGAACCTTATTGATTCCTCTCTTGATATATATCCAACAAAAAAATGGCTACTGAAATACCTGAAATAGCCCCCAAAATATGCATGCAGTTTCACGAAATTCAATCCCCTTTCGCCCCTTGACTATGTCTGCTTTCTAGACTGGGGACCACAAAGGAAGGGTGGAAATAGAAAAGAGAAGGTACTTTTGCCTAGACAGGAACTTATTTTAATGTTTCCTCTTCTCTCTCCACTTCTGTAGTTTTTGTATCCTTCTTTTTGGAACAGGTTCCAACTACTTGACAAAGTTTGTTTTTGGGCCATGGACTTAATTTTCCCTTTTTCCTTTCTCATCATTTCTCTCGCCCCTTACCTCCGTGTCCCATAATGAAATAGCTGTTTGGAAGCTGTTTGGATCTCCAAGGGAGCTCAAAGGAAGAGTTGACAAAAATGTAGAAATTAATTTTACCTGTCTGGAAAAGAGGAATTCAGGTCTTATACGAGGCTTAGAACATGTAATTCTGTGATACGGACCTGCTAGTCAGGGCCAGTAACAATTTACCTGGGCCAGCAAATTGAGCAAACGTATTGAAAGTCATATGTTGGTGGCCCGATGTGCAACCATAGGTGTTCAAACTGACAATGAAACAAAAAAAAAATCTTGTATTCTTCTTTATGTCAACCCTCATCCCTTAGGATTAAAACCAAGTTCGATCAATGAAGCAATGCTAGAAAATAACTTTTGTCCTTTGTCCTTTGTCCTTGTAGTCTAGTCAGGTAATTAAAAAGTCAAGATGTTTTTTAAATTTTTATTTCAATGGCCCGAAACCTGAATCTGGTGGCCCCAAACAAAGAAAAACATAGCAAAATTACATGTGATATTTGGGGCCACCAAATATCTAGAGGAATTCATTTTACCAATTTACTGACACTCTGACAGCGACTCGACCTGAATGGATCGCTAGCAAAAAAAAAAAAAAAAAAAGGGATGAAAGAAAATAAATGATATAGTGTGGAGCTCTGTGATACGCTCTGTGATACGCAACTGAGGTTCTGAGCCGGGGATTCCTGGCTAGCTGTCTGTCTGTCTGTGTGAAGGAGAGTTCATGTTCAACTCGTCTGTCTTCTGAATTAAACTAAATTTCATTAAATTATGTGTAATGATATGATGGCCTTCCCATGACTCTTTACCGAGGCAGGCCACATCTGATTCTTGCAAATCTTTATAAATTGAAAAGTGCTTGGATGGAAATATGATTTTAGTTTGTACATTTATGTATCATGTTTCGGTTCTATAAAAAAAAATGCATGAAGCTCCATGATAGTGCTGTAGTATTTTGATTATTTCCCCTGAAACCAGTAAAAAGCACTAATTTTTTAGCCCTGGTTAATGGTTTGATACATTTCAAATATCCAAACTAAAGCTGTTTGAGTGTTGAATACTCTGTACTCCTGCAATATAGTCTAGGTATCTCACATGACCTAACTTGACTGCATAATGTGACTAACAACTCAAGGGATAACTTGAAATACCCACAGCCATTTGAGCAGTGAAACAAATACATGGGGCCAAAAAGGTGCAGAAAATCAGAAAAGAGCCCCCCCCAAATTTGCATCATAGAGAGTTCAAATATTAGGGTGTAGCTTAAAAAGTATCCCCCCAAAGAAAAAATTTCATTTCCCCCCCTGCATTTGAGTACTGAATACATGATAACACTGTAGTAACTACAGGTATTACAGGAGCTGTATCATTTTACATAGTCTGCTGAAAATGTCTACCTTGCCCAGTGCTGTAAACTCACAGAGCTATGAGTCATGCCCGACTGGCCGGCCGTCCATCCATCCATTGCGACGTGTCGTCAGATGAAGATGAGATTATGCTCTGACAGTTCGGACTGTGAAGTGAGATGACGGATAGGCCAGGGGAATTTGACCTATGAGAAGAGGTTGCTAGACATTTAGAGTATCAGATGTTAGCATGAACCTTACTATGCACTTTATGATCATCGAAAGAATCTGTCACATTTGTCACATAACATTGCGTGAATTATGTGCAAGTTGAAAGTGTCTGAGAAATTCCTTAAAATGAGAGATTAATAATTTGAAATGGCTCTACTATTTGTCCTGAGAGATGATGTCTCATTAATGTTATTCCCTCCTACCTTGTACAATTTTTCAACAAAACATTCCCTTTAATAGGTCTGAAGATTACAGTTCACCATCTTACATACCATGCCTTGGTATTCAGGTTATCAGGCCTACATGTATGTAGTATGTAGATTAAGTGGGGTTGACAAATAGGTATGTGTTTGTTATGTTACACTTATCGTAATACGATATTGAATGTGCAGAAAAGGGTTTTAGCCAAGCACATTTAAAAAGCAATTTCACTATGCTTTTATTTTTGAACATGATGAAATAAGAGATTTATTTTGATTTAGCAGATACTGTACATTGTAATGTACTGTAATTTATGTACTGTATTTGTAGTGTACAGTACATGTAAACTTTGTCATTAGAGTATGGTGTACTGTGTGTGTAGAACCTGTGCTAAATTGTACGAGTAAATGAGTATGATCAACATTTATGTCAGATTTTCAGGGGCAAATCCATTGAGCCCCTATATGTTTTCACTGAAAATGATAGGCATTTGTCCTTTGATACATGTGATTTAAGTCAGCAGTAAGTAAAGGGAGTGGTGGATGGCAAAAAAAAAAAAACTTTTTTTTTCACGAGGGCGATTTTGAAAATTTTGAGGAAAAAAAACGCCCTCGTGAAATTATTCACGAGGGCTATTTTGGGGCTCACGGGGGCTCTTTTTTTGTTAACATCGTTTTCACTGCTCAAGGGTCTAATAAATGATTATCATGATGTGATCTATCTGATTATGCCATGTTTGGTACGTTTCTGGCGCTTTCCGATCATGCAAAAAGATATTAAATTTTTTTTTTTTTTTTGCCCCCGTGCCGTGGCTCACGGGGGCGATTTTAAAGGTATCGGGGGCGAATCGCCCTTTGCCCCCGTGTATTTTTTTGGTTGGTGGATGGTATTCCATAATGGAGATCAGTCTCATCACTTAAAAATGGAAACATGCTGAGATAAAAGGAATAATGATTGCACACATTCATTCTAATGACAACTCCTAATGGGCCTCTCACTCTCAGGGAGGAGGTGTTTGCATGCACACACCATCTCACCTGGTGCCCAATACAGAAATTAATCTGCAAAATTGTAAGGGTGATAATATTAGATACATCCTTCCAAATAACTGAAGTAGTCCATATTTGAGAAAAGAGCCATTGTTTTCCCCATTGTTGGCAACAGGGCCAGCTTCTCAAAGGTTCAATTTTACTGGATCAAAACGGTTTGATAATTTTCGTAGAAAGTGCTATTAAACCTGTATAAACATTGAGTTTTGTTTTGAGCTCACACTGTGACCATCATGGAGAAGTCTTATCCTTAAAAAACAGTGTGAATTATAAATACGTGTACTTCCTCCAATTCTAACTTGTTGTGAATAATTAGAGATTTTGGGGTTTGTGAATGTGTATTAATGAGAAAAGGAGTTGAGAAAGTATGCAATATCATTGTGTGGGTTTGAAATATACCTGATGACCATGGGTAATAATAATTAAATAATTATTTAAGCGCTTAGAGGCTCTTTGCAATTTGCGCTATATAAATGTCTATTATTATTATTATTATTATATTCTTCAAAAAATGTTATTTAATTACCAGTATTTAATTTACATTTTTGTTGCTTCGTCCTACAGCCGATGAACCGACACGGTCGCTGAGTGGTCTCATCCTCAAAAACAATGTGAAGGCGCACTTCCACAACTTCCCTCCGGAAGTGACAGAGTTCATCAAGAGCGAATGTCTCGACAACATCGGCGACCCGTCGCCCCTCATCCGGGCCACGATCGGCATCCTCATCACTACCATAGCAACGAGAGGCGAGTTGCAGAACTGGCCCAACCTCCTCCCAACCCTATGTCAGCTCCTTGATTCAGAGGACTACAACACTTGTGAGGTAAGACCAGAATTGTTTGTTTCATGTTTGATGACAGTGATTGTCTGATCGAGATGATGAGAGTTGAGAGGTATCCGTACCACTACCATAGCAATAAGAGTGGGGATTCCTCCAATCTAACCCTATATCAGCTATTTCATTACAACATTGTTAGTTGAAGACTGAGACCAGACTTGTTTGATTCTGAAAACTAGATTATTTTGTTTTGTTAAGACAACAATACATTTTAGCATGATGATTTGATATATATTTTTGTTAATCTGTATTTTTTATTGGAAATTGTAACAAAGTCTTATAGAGTTGATCTGCTTGTATGTACATGAAAATGCACTACATGAACTGGGACATGAATGATTGAAAATTGATTCCTCAAACTCGCTATCAATTTAATGCAGCAATTTCAGGTTGTGGAGATATAATGCCTTTACAAATTATTAGTCGAGAATTCAGTAATTCGAACAGAATATTGAAGTGGAATCTATATTTAAAGGAGATGAATATTGATTTATATTCCACAAAAGTCACCGGTGACGAGTAAAAGTGTTTTAACCTTACAAAGCTCCTCATTCCCTCCCTCAAACAGTACTGCATGTATGCACTGCGATCATACGTGTACATCTAGGTACACATACACGTATGTGATATAATTGTATAGTAAGTGAAAGACTACCTTAAAACGAGAGGATTAACAAGAGAGCCTTGCCTAGAGGGGAGATTGTTAACACACATGGTGCCAAGCCATTAAAAAGCCATTGCAATAGCACACAGTTAGGTGCCAATGTTGATTTTAAGGGTTAAGCCAGGAGGCAAGGTGCTCATCATCGCAGGGGGAATGGTTGACATTTACCTTGCTGCTGAGTGGGGAGCCCACTGATGTCTAAGATTCTGGATTGATTGTTGGTCGATAGACGTGATGCTGTGGATTATCCATGCTACTAAAGTACAGACCCAGAACGATATAATTCCTTTTGACCGTATACTGAATACACACATGTCCACTACTAGTGTACTCATTGCCAACATTGATAAAAAATTATACACAAACAAACAAAAGAACAAAATAAGGGATGATAAAAATGATATAAAAACAGTATAGAACAAAATAAGGGATGATAAAAACAGTATAGATCCTCAAGTGCTTTATACAATTATTACCCTGGTCACATAGATACAATGCTAGCCTGCCTGCATTCCTACAGTGTCCCCATATACACATTGGGGGGGGGGGGGGGGGGGGGGGGTGTACAAGGCAGCAAACATTGATTTTATAATTATCTTGATGAAAGACAGAAGCAGTGGTTTTAAACTCGGTAGCTTGTTATGGGCAAGTGTGCGCTCTACCAATCTTGCAACACTGTTCAACTGTTCGGATGATACAATATGGCTAAAGCAAAATGGCAGTTCAGCAGCATCAATACCTCACACAGAATCGAGTAGGGAATACCCTATCCTGAATTTGTTGGTTGAAGAGATCGGTGGGAGAGCCCAGGCTTGCTGCTCGTCTGCCTGCAAGGATGATGAGACAAATCATAGTGGATGGGGCTTAATCTCTGCTTCACTGCTTCTACAGATACATGCATTAGTAATAGCTGGGGGCAAGCCACAGGTAGTCTCAGCTCAAGACTCATACATGTGTTGAGTCCAGGGTTGCCTCTTTTCTACATGCAAGGATTATGATGCAAAACGTAATGGATGGGACTTAATCTTAGCTCTATTTTTACAGATACAGTATGCATTTAAGTAATAGCTGGGGGCAAGCCACAGGTAGTCAAGTTCAAGTCTATTTGTTAAAGAGATTAGTGAGATAGCCAAGTCTCGTTGCTCATCTAAATGCAAGGATAATGACGCAAAACAGAACTGATGGGGCTTAAATGCTGCTCCACTGCTTTTACTGGGGGCAAGCCACAGGTAGTCTTTGCTCAAGATTTGAAGAATGCATGTGTTAGAGAGATCAATGTTTGCCACTCATCTGCAAGCAAGCAAGGAGGCTGACGTAGAAAGCATATTGGATGGGACTTGCATGCATACTCTACTCTTTTGCTTCCATACATCTAGCAGGAGGGCCATTTAGCTGTTTAGTCTTCACTCTAAAATAAATCCAAGTACATCAAATAATTAGTATCAATATATTGTACATCTTTGATGAATAAGGATTAATAATTCAGGACAGCACCTGAATCATTTATAAATCATATAAAAACATTAATAGTAAAACCTTGACACTTTGCTACAGTATCAGATAACTGACTAGCAGTCTTTAGTCACAAGCTTCAATTTGTTGCATACATGTACAATGTATTGTTTGTATTCCGCTGGGTGGTGACAGTGATAAATGAGGCGAAGTTGCCCGGGCTATCTGCCTGCATTATACATGATTATCTCTAGTCGCCTGACCCCGTTTCCACTGAACGCTGTCTCTGCGGCAGGTGTATGCCCTAGAGATGGCCCCACATGTCAGTGAGTTGATATGAAGCGGGGGAACTGGGAACAGAAAATAAGACTAGGGGCTCATTTCCAAGCGTGACTTGCACGCCATAAATTGCATTATAAATGTGTTCCTACATGCATTTGAAATTCTAGTATTGACTGGCTTTGTTGTATAATTCAGTGAATGTATGAATGTAGAATTCTGCTCGATATTTTGGAGGCTGAATTTCTTCTAGCTCCAGTATTTTATTTTTCATTATGCCAACAAAAAAGAGTTCTACATGTGTATACAAAAAACACTGAACTATTCCACAATGCTTTAGTAAATGCTAGATTTTCACATCCTTTTTTACCTTTCGTTTGTGAGTCAAACTGTCTTTAGATTTCTTAATTTCTTTTTAAGCCTGGCTGACGCACTGATACGATTCTGCTAGGATCAAAAGCACTTGTCCCTTTGGAAAGTTAGAAATCAACTTCCTTTTATACTAGTGGGTCTGTTTGACAAGTGAAATCATGACTTGAATTGTTGGTAGCCCATTACAAAAACTGTGTAGCCCTAAACAAAAAAAGACTTAAATTTAATAAAGGACAGAAGCTCATATATGGTGGCCCTCATGTATAGTAGCCGGGCCACCAATAATTTCAAGTATCATGTCATGATACCCTTAAAGTGTACTTAGATGCTAAACCGTGTCTCTTGCAAGTGTGGTTTACCAGATGCCAATCAGCATGTTAGGGGTTAAATAACCCAGAGTTGTCCCTGTTCAGTGCACCACACTTCGTCAGTGAGTTGGTGTACACTGAAGTGGCAGGACAGGAAATTATACAACATGCATGAGAGATAAATTTCTATCGCTGTAATCTCACTTTGATAACCCCAGCCTAGTCCCACTGTGCACACAATTTCTCCTTTTATTTCCTATCAGTTTGTCATCTGGATGGTACTAGCAGGAAACAAAATGATGCGGACCAAGATCGGAATGGATTAGTAGGGTTAGGTTATGCGTGAAACGATACGTCATTGAACTTTTGCTACATACTGACAGTTTTGCCACATTTTGGTCGGATAGGAAACGGAAGGAGAAATGGTGCAGTGGGATTATGCCATAAAGGAGCTTGTATTGGCTTTTATGCATGTTGGTTCTCATGTAATTTACATTCATCTACCAATACTAGTTCTTGTTAAGACATGTATGTGCATCATCTAAGGGAAGTTTATCATGAAAATAGTGCCAAAATTTAGTTTACTAGTTGGGGAAAACTTACAAATCTGTATTTTCCTTGAAATTAAATCTGCTTGACATTTCCAAATTCAGAAGCTCATTCTATTATCCCAAGGTCTGGATTAGTTCAATGACAACATTAAACAAATATTTAAACTATTTTCCGTATTCGTAGTATTTTCCAAGTAAAAGACCATGTGGTGACCTTAGCATCTGTTTTTGGCATTTAACACTGAATACATCAATTATGTTCATATACATTATATCATCACTTAAATTATATATTTTTTTTCACATACTAGCAGTCCTCAATTTAAAGGAAATATAGGAAGAAAACAACAACCAAAAAGGTTGTACCTAAAAAAGTAAATTCATGAAAGCTGAACAGTTGGTGATGTGATTCTGGGTTATCTGGTTTGTTTTCTCAGTATATTGAAGGCAGGATATCTCCCATTGCAGGGCAAGGCTGCCAGTTTGTGGATGTTTACTTTACACACAGATAATCATGCCTTCTGTCTCGGGAAACAATGCACTAAATGTGGTGTAGGAAGCAGTGAAAAAAAATACACAGGGGCTCGGGGTAATTTAATCCCAGAAATGCTTAAAAGAACCCCCGTAAATTTGCATCTAGAGTTCAATACAAAACAAATGTTAGAGTGCTGTATTTATGCAGGTGAGCTTGAAAAGTAGCCCCCCCCCCCCCCCCAAACCGAAAAAAAAACAATTTAAACAAATTATGACTTCTGCCTCAGGAAAAAAAATTCACTAAATGTGGTGTAGGAAGTACAGTCAAACCTGTATATACATGTATAGTGACCACCGAAGGGAAGTAGTGGCCACTGTAGACCAGTGACCTCTATAGACCGGTTCATTCAATTGTTTTTCTTGCAGGGGATCATGTTTAGTGGGCACTGTAGACAGGTAACCTCTATCTAGACAGGTTCATTCCATTGATTTTCTCTGCAGGGATCAAGTTTAGTGGCCAGCTATAGGCATGTTGGCTGCTTTAGACACTAGACAGGTGGCCACTAAGACAGGTTTGACTGTATCATCTTGCACTGTCTATTGCATAATGTATTCACAAGGTAATGTATACATTGTAGACAGGCTTGCATGCAAGGACACAGACACAAGTGTAGCATCGTAGAATAGATTTCTAATCTTGAACATCTACTCAAAACGTACATGTACAGACACTAAACCACAGACTCACGCACCACACAACAGATTTGTACATACACACAGTGTCAACCACAGATGCACACACACATACACCAATGCTAGAAAATAATCTAGTCTGCAAGCAAAATAAAGATTCGCTATTTCAAGTGGCCCCCCAAAAATATGTGGCCCCAAACATGATACAAATCTTATTTTGAGTCATTTGGCCAAGGAAATTCTTGAAATTTTTGGCCATTTGGCCAAGTACAATGTTGAGATTTGGTTGTGGCCCGGGCCAATGCTTGATTTACATTGCAAATGCACAGTATTTCTTGCACCGATTGCAAGGATTGGTAATGCATCATGCATTGTCACAAGATAATTCACAGGTAATCACTCTCTACTCGGGACTAAATGGAAAGGTATTCCTTTACAATTACAGCAGGCACCTGCTACCATCTATATATATATTAACCCATTCAGGACTGGTTCCTGGAGGACCTGTGCTTGGGAGTATGAAGAATGCATGTTCAAATAACCAACCAGTCTTCATTGGGTTAACAGGGATTTCATATAATTATAAACCATTCATTAACTACCATCTACTTTCTCTAGTTTTAAAGAGTGGAAACTGAACTTAGTAAATTGATTTGTTGGAGTCAATGTGGGGTAATCCCCCGCTGTTTGCCAAATGCATACATTTTCACAGAAATAAGAGATAAATGAGAACAAAATGCTACTTCTCATCTCAATGTTTTAGCAGGATATCTTTGATTTAAATGTATTTTCAGGGTTCGTTTGGAGCGCTGCAGAAGATCTGTGAAGACTCGGCAGACGTTCTGGACAGCGACACCCTCAACAGACCCCTCAACTTTCTCATTCCAAAGCTCCTAGTTTGAATTAAAAATACTACTCAATATTTTAACAGAATATGTTTCATTTCATTGTATTTCAGGGTTTGTTTGGAGCGCTGCAGAAGATCTGTGAAGACCTGACAGACATTGATAGTTCAACAGAAATGCATTTAAAAACACTACTTCTAAATATGTTAACAGAATATGACTCATTTCATGTATTTTCAGGGTTCGTTTGGAGCGCTGCAGAAGATCTGTGAAGACTCGGCGGACGTTCTGGACAGCGACACCCTCAACAGACCCCTCAACTTTCTCATTCCAAAGCTGCTCAACTACTTCAAGCATGCCAGCCCCAAGATCAGGTAAGGATTATTGGAAAGAAGGATTAAACTCTGTAAATATCAGGATTTTTGAGACCTAACTAGTGTCTGGGAAATGGATTAGGGTTGGGGGGGGGGGGGGGTTGGCTTAAATGCCTCCCTTCTGCAAGAAGCTTCAGGATTGAAGGAGGCCCGTCAATCTGAAGAAGAAGTGTGGCTTATAATGGTTGCTCTTATGAAAGTTTCAATAATGTCAGTTCATGCATATTACCTTTTGATAAATAACATTGAATTTCATTTTAAGGGAATAATTGGGGACAATTTTGAGTACAATATAAAAAAAATGCAATATCATGCTTTATTATTGCAATATTCCTGAGGTTTTTAAATTTTTGTTTCATTTAGATAAAATTACATTGATTTTAGTTTAATGGATAACATAGCTTCATCTTATTTCTCCATTTCCCCTTTATGTCCTTCTTCTTTATCTCATCTTCTCATACATCTTCCTTCTCACTGACCAATTATCCCTTTGCTCCCTCTCTTACTCTCTCCATCCTCCTGATCGTATCCCTACATTCTCCCTGGCTGCATTACATAATCTATGCATCTGTTTCTCTCCTTGCTCCTTTTCTCTTCCATTTCCCCTTCTTCTTTATCTCGTTTTCTCATATTTATTCATTCTCTCTCACCCATATTTGTCTTCTTTCCTCTCTTACTCTCTCCATCCCCTGTTCCTCTCTCCAATCTCCATCCCCGTGACCTTCTCCCTACATTCTCCCTGGCTGCTTTACACAATGATCTCTGCATCTGTTATATTCCTTTCTCTTCCATTTCCCCTTCGTCTTTATCTCATCTCATCTCATCTTCCAATACATCTTCCTTCTCTCTCACCTATTATCCCTTCCCTCCCTCTCTTACTCTCACCATCCCCCGTTCCTCTCTTCATCCTCATGACCTCCCTACATTTTTTCTGGCTGCCTTACATAACCTCTGCATCTGTTATTGTCTTCTCACTCCCTTTCTCTTCCATTTCCCCTTCTTCTTTATCTCGTCTTCCCATACATCTTCAATCTCTTTGACCAATTATTCCTTCCCTCCCTCCCTCTTTTCCTACTCTCTCCATCTCCCGTTGTCTCTTCATCCCCATGACCTTCTCCCTACATTCTCCCTGGCTGCCTTACACAATGATCTCTGCATCTGTTATATTCCTCTCACTCCCTTTCTCTTCCATTTCCCCTTCTTCTTTATCTCATCTCATCTTCCTTCTCTCTCATCCATAATTGTCTTCTTTCCTCTCTTACTCTCTCCATCTCTCGTTCTTCTCTCTCCATCCTCCTGACCTTCTCCCTACATTCTCCCTGGCTGCCTTACACAATGATCATCTGTTATTCTCCTCTCTCCCTCTGTCTGACAGGTCGCATGCCATCGCGTGTGTCAATCAGTTCATCATCAGCAAGACACAAGCACTGATGCTGCACATAGATCCCTTCATGGAAGTAAGTCATGTGGTGGTTACGTCAGTCACGTATTGTTATGTTGGTTAGGTATGAATGCTTAAAGGCCCATGACAGGTTTTTGGAAACTGCAGAAAAAAAACGCTGTAAATATTCACTTTTATTGCACAATCGTAACATGTCAATCAATTCATCAGCAAGACACCAACACTGATGCTGCACATAGATCCCTTTGTGAATGTAAGTATTGTTTGGTTATGTTAGTCAACAGTTCTTTTTAGAACTCTCCTAGAAAGAATACCAACAGTTCTTTTCAGAACTACACCAACAGTCCTTTCTAGGACTACCATAGTCCTTTTCAGGGCTTACCAATCCACCCATCTCACATGGTGTACCCGTAAACCACACGTATTATGTTAGTCATGTATTGTTATGTTGGAATGCTTAAAGGCCCATGGCAAGTTATGGAAAATTCTGAAAGAAAATGCTGTTATAAGTACATGAAAGAATATTTGAACAAAATGTATATATGTAACATCTAAAATATCAAATATTTTCATAGCCTGCCAAATTTTTAAAAATTTACCTTGGTGGAGTAATGATTTTAGACGTCACTATATTTGTTATAAGAACATTATTTTATTAAATAAGTAATTGAAAATTAATAATTTGTTCTTATGTGTGACAGAATCTGTTCGCTCTTGCGTCAGACGAGGACACCGAAGTTCGGAAAAATGTGTGCAGAGCGTTAGTGATGCTCCTTGAAGTGAGGCTAGACAGGTTGATACCGCACATGCAGAACATCATTGAGGTAAGGCTATTCTGCATGAATGTTCATTGTCTTTGTCAAGGGATCTAGCCACATTGTCACCATCCACAAGACTTACTTAGAACTCTAGTGGTTCTCACATACCTCGTTGTATTAAAAGCATGGAATAGGTTTCAGTTTTCAGAATTTCTCTTTTGTTGAAAGATATTTGTGATTGAAGTGTTCGGATTTGAAAGTCTACCAGGGAGATTTTCAGCTGTGCAATGCATTAGCAATTATAACTTTACTCGTTCACTCATTACTTGGTCACATGAAATTAATTTGCCAAGTTATTTTCACACATCACTTGGTGGACAACTCAGATCACAGTCAGAAATACACATTTTATCAAGTTATCAACCCTTCACTTTTTGCACTAGTTACAACATCCCTTTAGGTTTCTGGTCACCTGTTTTACACATATACCATATTTTTGCATTATAAGCTGTTTTACACTGATTTTAAATGAAATGGATCAATATAAGTATCTTGTTTCCATATATCTAAAAAACAAGGGAAAATAAGATTGCACTGTTTGTCAGAATCCTTTTGAAACTTTCTTTGATGTAAATCATACAGTCTTAAGTTTTGGTATGTTGAAAGTATAATTCAATCATAGACAAATTGTTAATAGAGGAAGGCTGAAGATGGATTGGTTAATCACAATAGTGATAAAATGGATGTTTATATTTTACATAGGATAAGCATCTTTTAAAATTTGCCAGTTGTAAAAACTGAAATTGGATCTAAAGGGGAAATACCAAGAGGGTTAAAATGTCCGTATGTTTCTTTGTTTATAATTTTAAAAGTTGGTTCAATTATCCTTGGGTTAGTGCGCGGTTTATATAGCTTCTGACTAATCGAGCAATGAAAAGGGTTTCATGGGAACGTTCCTCATTCAAGGCTCTTTGTGGTTCAGTGGTCGAGCACCGGACTAGCAATCCGGAGGTCTCCGGTTAGATTTCCGGCGAAGGCTATTTTTCTTTGCTCATTTTCAATCTTTGTTTGTTTACAGTACATTCTCCTGAGGACGCAAGATGGGGATGAGGCGGTGGCGCTGGAGGCTTGTGAGTTCTGGCTCACCTTGGCTGAGCAGAGCATCTGTAAAGAGATCCTTGCACCGCATCTACCAAGGTATGTTCCAACCTCTCTATTATCAGGTCCTTCAGGTCAATTGGGTACCTTCTGGTGTTTGGTTCAAATTCTGCGAGATGCCATTGTATCAAATTGGGTGCTACATTAATGTAGGGTGATTATTATTATACTGAATTTGAAACTTTTTTGTTTAGTCTCCTATGGTATTGTTGCCTTGTCTCTTTGTCACTACTGTTACACATTTTCCTCTCCTACCAACAGGTTAGACCCAATCCTGATAAAGGGGATGAAGTACTCAAAGATCAACATCATCCTTCTCAAGGGCTGTACAACATTATTGATATCTAGGCTCATAGTTTGGCTTTTTCTTTTTCTTTTATTGCTAAACAATAAGACGACAAAGGACTTTGAAAGAATATCTCTTGGTGATAAATTCTCCTACAAACGGGCTAATCTCCATCCTCATCAATGGGATGAAGTACTCAGAGATTGACATCATTATTTAAAGGCTCATAGTTTGATGCAATTTGTTTTCTACGATTGCTTACAATAGATGCAAAAAAAAAAGACTTATGCAGAATATCTTTTGTTGATAAAATACATTCGTCATCTCTCTCCCAACAGGTTAGTCCCCATTCTGATCAAGGGGATGAAGTACTCAGAGATCGACATCTTCCTTGGAGATCAACATCCTCCTCGGGATGACAAGGAAGATGACACCATTAATCTTTAGGCTCATAGATTCATCATTTTCTATCATTGCTAAATAATAGACGACTATTAATTAAAAGAATATATCTTGTTGATTAAATACAACTTCAACTCTCCCCCAACAGGTTAGTACCTATCCTGATCAAGGGGATGAAATACTCAGAGATCGACATCATCCTTCTCAAGGGCGATGTGGAGGAGGACGAGATGATCCCGGACAACGAGCAGGACATCAAGCCACGGTTCCACAAATCAAAGACACATGCACAGCAACACTCCTTTGAGGATGACGATGTGAGTGTCCCTCTGGGTTGATCTTAACTCTAGTTGGACTTATGGAAAGCCGTTTCTTTTTCAAAATGAGTTGTAAAAGTTCTTTCAAAAGGCATAAAATGTTGATTCAAATCACTAATATTTTCTATTATCAAGGAGATTTCATGTTCTTCAAGTAATATTTATGAAAAATCAAAAATACTTGCATTTTTGCTTTTGAATATGTTTTGTTCCAAGGCTACAAATGGCTTTCCATAATAGTTAGGTCCAACTTAGATTTAAGTACAACTTTGAATCTTTGTGAAACACCCCCCTGAACTTCATGTCCTTTTCCAAATCAGGGATCCATGTTGTCGGCCACTTTGTAAATTGCTCTACACTGTTAGCTC
Organism: Echinarachnius parma; assembly: GCA_037951105.1. Taxonomy (NCBI): domain Eukaryota; kingdom Metazoa; phylum Echinodermata; class Echinoidea; order Clypeasteroida; family Echinarachniidae; genus Echinarachnius; species Echinarachnius parma. The sequence goes on from JBAMJV010008670.1 coordinate 34,166, forward strand.
ACTGGTATTACTGCAAAATCATAATTTTGTTCCTTTTATCTATATTATTTGCTAAACTTCTAAGGCACCATCTATCAATTCAAATAATCATTGTGCTTTTCAAGAAGACAACAGATCCAAGATTATTAGCTATAGTTGTGAATGTTCGAACTGCAGAGTAGCATTTCAAACTGTGCCCTTTATATCCCTTTGTACAAGAATAAGAAGGTGATATTCAGACCCTTAATCTGACGCTTGTTCAAAATACACACTGGTTTGGTGTTGTGCAGTGCACACATGTAAACTATGAATGATATTTGCTATTTGTACTTTTCATGATCGTTGATCTTTGTACTTCACACCCCTCAGTCAATGTTATCTCTTCTTTTCATTATTATTGCATTGCAGGGTGACTCAGCATCAGATTACGGCATTGACGATGACGACGCACTCTCTGACTGGAATCTAAGTAAGTTCAAGTATTATGCTACTTTTTTTTCAAAATCAGAGAATGCTCCCATGTAGGAGGGTGAATTTCATTTTAGTTTTGATCGGGTTGTGATGAGGTTCCTACACTTTTCCTTACTGGCCTGTTCGGGCAAGTTGAATCATAACTTTTCAAATTTTACTTGCCCAACAGAAAGTTTACTTGCCCGCTTACTTCTAGATGAGATTTAAACTTACGGATTTACATTAATATTCTTTCATAGTCGACCTATAATATAGTTGCCTGATTGGGCAACCAAACTAGGCAATTTATGAAATTTTACTTGCCAGACATCAATTTTTACTTGCCCCGGGCAATTGGGCAAGTGCTAGTGTCGAGCCTTGAGTATGAGTATATGACAGGCTGACTAAGCCTTGTTTAATCCATCCATTAATCATTTATAATACAAAAACAAAATCTCAGCTAGGAGTTTAAAAAGGTACCATTAATAATGAAATATAGTTGTATTTATATCACTCTTTTTCACAATTTTCCAGGGAAACGTTCAGCAGCAGCCCTGGGCATGCTTGCCAATATTATCCATGATGAGCTGATTCCAGCAGTCCAGTCCATCCTCATGATAGAAATGAAATGATGTTGATATCAAACAATCCTGTTCAATATTTTCCTCAATATATAGAAATGAAATGATATTTATATCAAATATGCTTGACTCACTACTTTGCAGGGAAATGTTCAGCAGCAGCCCTGGACATGCTTGCCAATGTATTCCGTGATGAGCTGATGCCCGTTGTCCTGCCCATCCTCAAAGAGACCCTATTCAGCTCAGAGTGGGAGGTCAAAGAATCGGGCATTCTGGTCCTTGGTGCAATTGCAGAAGGTAAGATTCTGGCCAGCTTGAAAATGATACATGTGGGACTCTGCAAAATCACTTGGGGTGTAGACAGGTGTGAACACATGAAATAAGCTATGTGGGTCTGTGTGAAACTGCCAAAGATGGAAATAGATGTACCAACATGAATTGAAGAATGTGGGACTGTTGACATTACATTTATTCACAATTTATATCATTTTTGATGAATAGGAAGTTGTATCCCAACAAAGCTCTGACTCGTGTAAGTTGATAACAGAATGTGAGACAGATGTGCCTGCGCAAAAATAAATATTAAGTTCTGCGAAAATGACTCTGCAAAGGGTGAGTGAATTCGATAAGCATCCACCTCCCAGAACAGGTACTGTTCCTTAATATTGACTGCCTCTCAGAAAAAAAGGCTCTGTTGTGATCGATCACCTGAACAAAATTAAACATGTTGTAATCCACAATTCCTTTCTGTCCAATATCTTTTCAATTGTTATTGTTTACACTGTTAATGTTCGTTTTCTTCACAGGATGTGTGAATGCGATGAGTATGCACCTCCCCGAGCTGGTTCCGTTCCTCATCGACTGCCTGTCGGAGAAGAAAGCCCTTGTGCGGTCCATAACCTGCTGGACGCTGAGCCGCTATTCACACTGGGTGATCAACCAGCCACACCAGCTCTACTTCCAGAGGCTCATGCAGGAGCTACTCAGGAGGATCCTTGACAGCAACAAGAGGGTACAAGAGGCAGCTTGCAGGTAACTTATAATGAACCGTAACCCTAATCGGGCTTGATTGCTAAGGGATGACTCCCCCCTCCCCCCCCGCCCCCCCCCCCCCCCCCCACACACACACACACACACTGGGTGATCAATCAACCACACCACCTCCCCTTCTCAGGAGGATCCTTGACATCAACAATAGGGTACAAGAGGCAGCTTGCAGGTAGCTATGACATGAAAGTATTCTGACTAGAATACTCCCCTGGGAGTTGAGAATGTGTGCTTAAAGTTAAGGTTTATTTTGTTTGTGTATCTGACTACCAATAATAGATAGGCCAACATAAATCAATAGTAGTATTATTATTAATTATTCCTTTCTTGATTATCTATATTTTCTTGTAGTGCATTTGCGACGTTGGAGGAGGAGGCATGTACAGAGCTGGTTCCCTATCTCCCAAGCATCCTGGAGACCTTGGTGTATGCCTTTGGCAAATACCAGCACAAGAACTTGCTTATCCTGTACGATGCCATTGGAACCCTGGCTGACTCAGTGGGCCACCATCTGAACAAGGAGGTAAGATGGAGAAACAAGTAGAAGTTGTAGATGCACATGATGATGAGAGTGTGGGTGCTCATGATTGTGCCCATAATAGTGATAGGGATGTTAATGAGAGCACAGAGCTGGTACCTTATCTCCCAAGCATCCTGGGTGTATGACTCAGACTCAGTAGGCCACCATCTGAACAAGGAGATAAGAAGGAAACAAGTAGAAGGTTCTGCTGCTCGTGATAATGATGATGGTGATAGAGATGATGATGATGCTCATATGAGGATGACTTGACATTGATGATGATAGTGGTTGCGGCGGAGGCTGCAGCAATGGCGGCAACATTGATGCTGCAACAATAATTTTGATTATGATTATTTTTGCATCCATTCTGCTACTTATATTTCAATTCTTGTTACAGGAACACATGACAATCTTGATGCCTCACTTGATTGCTAGCTTGAACTACGGCAACAAATTATACTTTATGTTATGTTCATTTATAATAAGGCTGAGTCATGTCGGTAATTGTCGGAACCGGGTCCCGATAAACTTTTACCGGTCGGGAACCGGTATCCCGATAAATTTTTACCGTCGAAACTCGGACCGGTAAAATCACGCAATCGTGCACGCATCGGCAAAATGCACTGTTTGGGGCTTATATTGCTCTTTTTATATGCAAATAACATAATAAATACTGAGGCTTTAATGGATTTACATATCAATCTTTACGGGAAAATAGTTATAGTATCCAGAATTAACTCAGTTTCGCATGAAAAGTTTTTTTTTTTCGAAGTAAATTCATCGTTTGTTCACCATTGCCCATCGCAACACGGTTCACAGAAACTTAGCCCGCTAGTCTGGGGGAAACATCACATGTACGATCGCTTGTGACTGTGAGCCACTGCATGCCCTTAAAAAGTGGCTATAAATTAGCCTTTTCGCAATCAACACCATTTTGATATTCTACTTACATGATTTCGAATGCCGTTTGACAGCCGAACAGAAAAAAAAGAGCCCCGAAACAATGAAAACAACTACTCAAAACATCGATAAAAAACGACTACATCGCTCCAATTCGCTCGCATACCCTGTGTGCAAGTTACGGGGTCTCTTTTCTTGCGCAAGATCCATCCGCCGGGGACTTCCCCAATTCCTGGCGGATGGATCTTGCCGATAGAGGGCGGACTGGAACATAGTTCCACCGGCCCAGCGTTCTTGCACACAGGGTATACGAGCGAATGGGAGCGATGTAGTCGTTTTTATGCCTCCGCAACGAAGTAGCCGGAGGCATTATGTTTTTGGGTTGTCCGTCCGTCCGTACGTACGTACGTACGTCCCGTTCTCGTGATCGCGTTATCTCAAGAACGGATTGACGGATTCTGACCAAACTTGGTACATGTATGTATCTTGGGGGGCCAATGATCTGATTAGATTTTGGGGTCATGAGGTCAAAGGTCAAAGGTCACAGCTCATTATATATGCAAAAATAGCTCGTGATCGCGTTATCTCAAGAAGGGATTGACAGATTTTGACCAAACTTGGTACATGTATGTATCTTGGGGGGTCGATGATCTGATTAGATTTTGGGGTCATAAGGTCAAAGGTCAAAGGTCACAGAGCTCATTATATATGCAAAAATAGCTCGTGATCGTGTTATCTCAAGAAGGGATTGACAGATTCTGACCAAACTTGGTACATGTATGTATCTTGGGGGGCCGATGATCTGATTAGATTTTGGGGTCATGAGGTCAAAGGTCACAGAGCTCATTATATATGCAAAAATAGCTCGTGATCGTGTTATCTCAAGAAGGGATTGACAGATTCTGACCAAACTTGGTACATGTATGTATCTTGGGGGGTCGATGATCTGATTAGATTTTGGGGTCATGAGGTCAAAGGTCAAAGGTCACAGAGCTCATTATATATGCAAAAATAGCTCGTGATCGTGTTATCTCAAGAAGGGATTGACAGATTCTGACCAAACTTGGTACATGTATGTATCTTGGGGGGCCGATGATCTGATTAGATTTTGGGGTCATGAGGTCAAAGGTCAAAGGTCACAGAGCTCATTATATATGCAAAAATAGCTCGTGATATCGTTATCTCAAGAAGGGATTGACAGATTCTGACCAAACTTGGTACATGTATGTATCTTGGGGGGCCAATGATCTGATTAGATTTTGGGGTCATGAGGTCAAAGGTCAAAGGTCACAGAGCTCATTATATATGGAAAAATAGCTCGTGATCGCGTTATCTCAAGAAGGGATTGACAGATTCTGAACAAACTTGGTACATGTATGTTCCTTGGAGAGCCAATGAACTGATTAGATTTTGGGGGTCATGAGGTCAAAGGTCACAGGGCTCATTATATGTAAAAGTAGCTTGAGATTGGAAATCTCAAGAACTGAATATCAGATTTCAATCCAAATTGATACCTGAATGTATCTTAGGGAACAATTGTAGTCATTAGATTTTGGGGTCATGAGGGCAAAGGTCAAGGTCACTGATAGCTCATAATTGTGATACGTCAAGATCTAAAAGACAGAGTACCATCAAAATTGAGTTAACAGAATTAATTCAGTGTACAGAATTAATTCAGTGTACAGTATATGTTGATTTGGGCTTGATATAAATAAATTGCGTAATGGCGGAGGCATCATTTTCGACTGCGCGCAGTCGAAGATCCATCTAGTTTATCGATGTTTTGAGTAGTTGTTTTCATTGTTTTGGGGCTCATTTTTGTTTCTGTTCGGCTGTCAAACGCCATGAAATCATGTAAGTAGAATATCAAAACATTTTTAAATGGTGCAAATGACCAAAAAACGTATTTTGAGCCACTTTTTGAATGCACTGGCTCATCAGCTGGATCATACAAAGATCCATCAGACAACTCCCCTGGAGTATCGGACTAACATTGTGTGCACATCCGCCGACAATATCGTTCAAATGACTAGCAATTTTGCGCTTCCTGTTCAATTTCTGACTGTCAAACGAAGTAATGAACCAAGAATTTCTCGAAAATAACCACTCTTTAAAGTAAATGATATCAATTGCCCCATTTTTATTTGAATTCCGCTACATTATTGTGATAATCTTAATTTCTTTTTTAACATTTTATTTTTTAAAATTTTTTTTCGGGGCACTGTTTCCCGATATACCGAACCGGGTCCCGATTGAAACGGTCGGTAACCGGTGTGATCGACCGAACCGACTCAGCCTTAATTTATAATCTCCCCGTTTTTACCATTCTTATAATCTTTTTCTAGGAACACATAGCAATCTTGATGCCGCCTCTGATTGCCAAGTGGAACTCCTTGAAAGATGAGGACAAGGACCTATTCCCGCTCCTAGAGTGCCTGTCGTCGGTAGCAACAGCCCTGCAGTCAGGCTTCTTGCCATACAGCGAGCCTGTGTTCCAACGATGCGTCTCACTCACACAGAAGACTCTGGAACAGATCATGGTAATGGGATTTCTAATTGACATTATTGTAGCTTGTTTCTTTTGCCTGAAGTGACAATCTAAACTAGTGTAAGATCAGTGTTAGTGAAGGCAGAGCTGCCAAGTCTCCTTGATTCTGCAGAAGGTTCCCTGAAAATGTACAGAGCCTGTTTTCCAGATCATGTGCCAAAATGCGCAATGCTTGGCTCAATTGCGTGTATTTTTTAAACTAGTGTTTTTATCGCAACGTCACAATGTCTGGCTTCCTGCTCTACGGTGAGCCTGTTTTCTTGCGCTGCGTCTCATACAGAAGACTGTACTTTTGTTCATGATGATTGACCCGTTTTCCTACTAGTTTTGGACTAATAAAGGGACCAACCAGGTTCCCATATTTAATGGGGTGACACTTAGCCTATTACTCCATAATCGTAGTACAAGACTTGCTGATTGGTCTAGCAGAGCGATTAGAATCCCATATAACCCAACAGAAACACGTAGCAATTCTTCTGCAACTGTTCCTTCTGATAATGTTTGCTTAATTTCTTCCAAATTGTGATTGTTTGAAATGTTCTTTTCCCTGCTTCAGGCATCCAATGCGAACCCAGAGCTGGAGCCACCAGATAAGGACTTCATGATCGTAGCTCTGGACTTGCTGAGTGGTCTAGCAGAGGGTCTAGAAGGCCACATAGCACAACACGTAGCAAACAGTAACATCATGGTTCTCCTGTACCAATGTATGCAGGTAAGCCAAGCACTAAAAAAGACACACCTGTGCCCCATTTTATAAAACTTTTTGCAATTGTTTTAAGTGTCCAATTGTTGTAACTATTAGATCGATAGCCATTCAGAATGCAGCATTTCAGCTGTTGCCATGGTAGTTACAATAATTGGACACTGCCAACAACTGCATAAGTTTTATTAAACGGGGCACTAGACCCATATTCATAAAAGCCCGCTAGCTTAGTTACTTGCTTAGTTCTATTTTGGATGACGTGGCTAAGAATGAAACACAGGATATTTTAGTTTTAGTAAAAATATATTCTTTCACATGATTGGTAATAAGAGCGTACATTTCATTTTGTGTGTGTGTTGGGGCGTTTCCCACTACTGGCATTTGCCTTTAAATGAGATAAAAATATCTGCTATTTTTCCAACAGGACAAGATGCCAGAGGTTCGGCAGAGCTCCTTTGCTCTCTTGGGGGATCTCACCAAGGCCTGCTTTGAGCTGGTCAAACCTTGCATCAGTAAGTATACAATCATACATGTATGGCCAAAGCCCTCCGCACACAGCCAACTCGACCTGATCCGACTGGTTTTCAGTCAGGCTAGAACCGGTTTCGCTCAGCGAACAACATGCAAAACAGGAGTCCTGAGGCAACGTATACTGAGCTGAACCGACTGAAAACCAGTTGGATTGGGTCGAGTCGGCTCTGTGTGCGGAGGGCTTAAGAATCTTGGCAGTCCATGAATCTTAGTGCAGTGCTTGTTAAGCCCCTCCGCACACAGAGCCGACCTCAACCCGATCTGACTGGTTTTCAGTGAGGCTAGTCAGTTTCGCTCAGTCGTAGCCGATTCAACATGTTGAATCAGCCTCAAATGATCTCCAACAGGCTCTGGTCGAGTCGGCTCTGTGTGCGGAGGGCTTTAGAATTTGGATTTTGACCTAGAGGATTGCCATGCATGTGGATACACTGGCTCGCCATTTGAATTCACTACATAACACTAAGCTAGTGTGTGATAATGTCAAGCGCAGTAGAGTATATATTTATAGTAGCTGTGCTATGTAAATGTTCATAATTATTATTATAAAGATGTTGATTTTAAACTTTTGATCACAATACAAATATTCACCTCCGAAATGAATTACCAATACAGATGAACTTTTTATACTAATTATTATTATTTATTTCTCTCTGTGTGCAAAACTTGCAAGATGGCACCACGCATCTTGATTAATGAATCTATTCCACCTTTAAGAACTATGCAGGGGATTATAATCTGTATTGTGAGCTCTTTTAAATGTACCCTGACTAAATGACGATGCAGTCATTTAAGTTTTCAAAGTCTTAGAAGAGTTCTAGCCATGATGAATTTTATTCCAATCATTCGCAGTTTCCACCAGAAGGACTTTACAGTCTTTATGAAGGTTTGAATGTCCTTCCTTGGATGTCTGAGCTTACTCTTCACTGGACCTTTGATGAATAGGATCCATGTTTTTTACTTGCACCATTCACTCCCTATATTATTGTAAATCAGAGGGAAATTGTATTTATACACCATGGCACCACCCGTATGGCACACAACACTTCATCCCAGTATAGCTTTCTGTGTGAGCTGCCAAAGGGGTTATCGCATCAAGTATCAAGGAGCATATCCCCAAAACAAATAGCAAAACGGTTCCATTATTTGGTAGAATATGACCAGGCTTTTGCCTGTGTACATGTTTGATGTCTCTCTTGTCCTCTTTCTAATATTAGTTTACTTTGCAACTTTCCTCAATCAAAATTTGATCCACAAAATCATCTTGATCAAAGTTACATGGACCATAAAGTAGTTTGGTAAACTAAATCTATAAAAAGTTGATTACAAAAAAGAGTGCATGTATCCATTAAATAAATAAAATTCTAATCATGATTAATCTTGTTTCTCATATTAGATGACTTTTCTACCGATCCTGAGTCAGAATCTGAACCCAGAATTCATCTCGGTGTGTAACAATGCAACGTGGGCCATTGGAGAGATTTCTATCCAAATGGGTAAGTTATTTTAAAATCAAATTAGTTTGAAAATATGATAAATAAGATGTCAAGTCATACTACAAGTTTTGCTATAAAATAGTTGTTTTGAGTTGTTCCATTTATTTACATAATTTCTCCCATTGAGAAGGATGAAAAAATGGTCAGTTCCAAAGTGAAGAGTTCTAGCCATTGATGAATTTTATTCCAATCATTCGCAGTTTTCCACCAGAAGGACTCCAGTCTTTATGATGGTATTGAATGTCCTTCCTTTGATGTCTGAGCTGTTTATCTCTTTATTTGTCTGATCTCACTAGATAAAGGCTAGTGAAATTATAAGGGGGTCTAAGGGCGATTAAGCCTCAAGGACCAAGAAATTTAAATAAACAAAAAGAGCCCCTATAATTGTTGACTGAGATTATCAACAGACCACACACCACCCAATAATCATTGTTGGCATGTATTAAATATATAATCTAAATCTCATCTCATCTAATCTAATCTTTGTCAGGAGAATCAAACATTGTTGATACTAATGTTGTTGTATGGTACAGGTCCCTCCATGGAGTCCTTCATTCCGGAGGTCCTTACCCAGCTAACCGAGATCATCAACAGACCAAACACCGCCCAAGACTCTACTGGAAACACTGGTAAGGATTAACCCCCCTTTCTCCTCCACAAAACAATCAACCCCTCGTACCTTTGGATTGTTGGGCTCTTAGTGGATTAGCCCCCTACATCCCCCAACAACATACCCTGACAAACCCATTCAAGACTACTGGAAAACACTAGGTAAGGATTAAAACCTCTCCTTTCTACCCCACAAAACATCAACCCTCGTTACCTTTGGATTGTTTTTATCAACAGGGGCTCTGAGTGAATTAGCCCCCTATCATGCCCCTATTTGAGGACACAGATTACATCCTGGGTTGTACAGCGTCGGGTAATTCTAGGGGTTGTTGGTTTACAACAGGAGGAACACTACTTGAGTGCATCACTCCACAGCATTTCTCAACGGGGGTTATATTTTTTTGTGTACTACAATTAGGGCGAGGAGGGTGGGGTGGCAATGAAAACAATTTT